>PVKV010016981.1:5733-49222 GCA_004027835.1 Alouatta palliata | reverse complement strand
TTTGGTACCAGTACCATGCTGTTTTGATTACTGTAGCTTTGTAGTACAGTTTGAAGTCCGGTAGTGTGATGCCTCCAGCTTTGTTCTTTTTGCTTAGAATTGACTTGGCTATGCGGGCTCTCTTTTGGTTCCATATGAAGTTTAAGGTGGTTTTTTCCAGTTCTGTGAAGAAGGTCATTGGTAGCTTGATAGGAATAGCCTTGAATCTGTAAATTACTTTGGGCAGTATGGCCATTTTCACGATATTGATTCTTCCTAGCCATGAACATGGAATGTTTCTCCACCTGTTTGTGTCCTCTCTTATTTCATTGAGCAGTGGTTTGTAGTTCTCCTTGAAGAGGTCCTTTACATTCCTTGTTAGTTGTATTCCTAGGTATTTTATTCTCTTTGTAGCAATTGTGAATGGCAGTTGGTTCTTAATTTGGCTCTCTTTAAGTCTGTTATTGGTGTATAGGAATGCTTGTGATTTTTGCACATTGATTTTGTATCCTGAGACTTTGCTGAAGTTGCTTATCAGTTTCAGGAGATTTTGGGCTGAGACGATGGGGTCTTCTTGATAATCTCAATTGATGCAGAGAAGGCCTTTGACAAAATTCAACAGCCCTTTATGCTAAAAACCCTCAATAAACTAGGTACTGATGGAACGTATCTCAAAATGATAAAAGCTATTTACGACAAACCAACAGCCAATATCATACTGAATGGGCAAAAACTAGAAGCATTCCCTTTGAAATCTGGCACCAGACAAGGATGTCCTCTCTCACCACTCCTATTCAGTATAGTACTGGAAGTTCTAGCCAGAGCAATCAGGCAAGAAAAAGAAATAAAGGGTATTCAAATAGGAAAGGAGGAAGTCAAATTGTCTCTATTTGCAGACGACATGATTGTATATCTAGAAGACCCCATTGATACAGATGTTAATAATAATGACTATATTGGGTGCTCACTATATGACATGCACTGTACTGTACACTTTATTTGCATCTCAGTTAATCTTCACACTTAGCCTGGAAAAGACTATGAGTTGACTTTTACCCATGAGAGAACTGAGATTCCTCAAGTTAAGTCATTACTGCCTAAGGTCTTATAGCTAATGAATGGCAGTACTAAAACTTGAACCCAGGTCATCTGACTCTAAAATATATTTAGATGCACTTGCAAACACAGACACTAAATCAAAAAGTATTTCCATTGGCACACAATATATATGAAGAGATTTAGGTGATAAATAATAGAGATGCTTGTGGTCTGGATGGAGAATGCCTTTTTGGCCTATAAATATTGAATTTCAGACTGGACCATATTCAAAGGCAGTGTGTATAGAGTAGTTAGGAACTCAGGTGTGGGCCCAGATTGCCTAGGTTCAAATCTCAGCTCTACTCTAGATGTTCTGTGACTGTGTGAGTGTAGACAAGTCAGCTTACCTCACTAGGTCCGTTTCCTCACCTGAAAACAGCAGGTAACTCAAAGATTATTGGGAGGATTAAATAAACTAATGCTTATAAACTGGGTTTTAAAAGTTTCCTTTTGGTTTCTTGTGATCTAGTTTCCTAATTGCAAGTGGATAGGAGGCCTAGAAATAATGATCAATATGTTTACAGACCTATCTCAGATAAATCTTAATAATCCATGACTTTTTCTTAAAATTAGATAATTCCAGGTACCAAAACATTGCTTCAATCATCAAACTATTCTAATAAACAACTCCTAAAGTTGAATAAGCATTTTAGAACACTACTTCAAAAATATTTATCACTAAAAGAAAACTTCACGATGTGCTTTCTGTAAATGATACGTAGTTTATGCTAATGAGAGGGAACTCTGTAGCCAGGCAGCAGCTTGAACCTGAGTCAGTCATTTTCTGCCTTTATAACCTGGGCTGGCTCTTCAGTATGTATGCCATCTGTTTTCTTCTCTGTAAAATAAATGATGATGATGATAATTCCTACTTCACAACACTGTTTTAAGGAATAAATACATATAAAACATGCAGAAATTTGCTACAGAATAAGTGCTCTATAAGTTGTATCTACATTATTGTTCCATGTTAACTACCAAGTTTCAATTGGGACTACTGAAGCCTGTGACTACAGGAAGGTAGGTATACACTGAGATATCTACTCACTTAACTTGTATTGAGAAAGACCACTCAGGCTTTATAGTCTTAAACATGTTATACTGCTATAGTCCCTGTTTTTGTTGAGACAGAGTCTTGCTCTGTTGCCCAGCCTGGAGTGTATAGTGGCACGATCTTGGCTCACTGCAACCTCTGCCTCCTGGGTTCAAGCAATTCTTCTGCTCAGCCTTCCAAGTAGCTAGGACTACAGGTGCTTGCCACCACACCAAGCTAATTTTTGTATTTTTAGTAGAGAGGAGATTTCACCATATTGGCCAGACTGGTCTCGAACTCCTGACATCATGATCTGCCTGCCTCAGCCTCCCAAAGGGCTGGGATTATAGGTGTGAGCCCCTGCAACCAGCCTGCTATAGTCCATTTAAGTCTATGAGCCTTGTAATAGGTTGTTTTGTAGGAAGTAGACTCTAAAATGGGAGTTCAGCTCTGCAATGAAAACCCAATTACAGTCTCAGCCAAACCTATTAGGGGAAGAGTTTTGGAGCGAGAATTGCCTTTTAGAATTTTTCTGAATTGGGTCAACATGTCAACATGGCTGACATTTAACAGTTTCTGATGAAAACCACCCTTGGAGTGAGCTTGGTGAGGCAGCTCCCGGAAGACAGGCAATGACAACTGAACACTATCTGCCTACTACATTTCCAGCAGCTGGGTAATATCTCTCTTTATAGAGGGACCTAGGAGGCCTATCACAGTGTCTATCACAATACTTTATAAATTCATTATAAATTAGATTTATAATCTAGTAGCCAACTTGGTAACATGTCTAGTTATCTTACCTTGGTCCTGCTGACTACTCAGAAAATACATCCATCTGTTAATTCAAATTCTAATGCTCTTATCCTTTACTTAATTCGTATTTTAAAAATATATGTACATCGTGTCTTCTTTCTTGAAAAATTGAAAATTATACTGCAGACTATAATTGTTATTCCGCAAAGGCCTACCTACAACATAGGTACAAATAATTCCAACTATCTCTCCAGCAGTAAAAATATAAAGTAAAAGACTTTAAATCTCTTTAATGAAATACTTCTGTTTTTAAAGATTAGAAATTATGGTTATATGGACTGGAGTCATGAAGAATAACAGATGACTCAACCATCTTGAGATGCATGAAGATTTATTAAACGAACTACGTAAAATTTTCTTAGGGCAGAAAAGGATCTTTAAAGTGATGGTAATTTTGCTACTTTTATTTATTTTTTTAACTTAAAATGATTTCCTTTGGAGTCTGAGTGTTGATCCAATGATAGAGAATATTGTTTAAAGTAAGACTACTTAGTTCTGCAGTGTTCCTGGCATGGAGGTGGTATGCTCAGGAAGAGCAGTAAGTAGAGAGCCTCAGAACATGAATGGTTCTGGTTGTCTGGATATCTTTGTTTCTCTATAGTTCTTTATTTCCTATAGTTCAATAAGTTGCTCCTCTAAGGCAACCCCTTTTTATACTACATTTTTCTTTGTTTTATACCCAAGTTAAAATGTGTATGCTTTGTTTAAAAATCATGATTAAGTTCAGGTTTGTTGAATTGAATTTAACTAATACCACTTTTCTTAGAGAGGAACAGTCTGATATAGATTTTTTTGAAGACCTTTTAGTGCACGGCCAATGATAGTACTTGTTGTCAATACTAGAATTTGGAGGAGGAAGAGGAGTATGTAACCTACATACAGCAAAGTACAAAATATAAATGCACAACTCAATAGGTTCTACCAGAGTGGAAACCCATAAAATTATAATCCAGTTCAAGATATCAAGTGTTCTAACACTAAGGTAAAATATTAAATAGTGTTATCTGTGGCTATTCATGGCATTGTCCTAATCTCAAAGTAAAGTTTTAACATTAAAATTGAAGTATAATGTTTGCTCTGGATTTTTTGTAAATAATTCTTATAACTTTGAAGAGTTCCTTTTTATCCTTGGTTTGTTAAATATTTTTATATCAGTAAATAATATCATTGAAGGTTTTTGCATCTATTGATACAATTGTGTACTTTTTCTTTCTTCTGTTAATGAAGAGAATTATTTTTGTTGAGTATTAAACCAAATTTTAATTATCAGAATAACCTCAATTTGTGATTTAATATTCTTTTATATATTGGTGGATTTGGTTTGCTACTATTTTATTTAGAATTTTAGCATCTTTGGTTGTGAGATTGGACTCTAGTTTTCCACTGTGATAACTCTTGTTAAATTTTATTATCAAAGCTGATACCATATCAAGCAAGAATAATTTATATAAGATTATGTTTTTCCTAAATACATGCTGGAATTCATGGTTTAAAAACCTTTTTTTTTTTTAAGGTTTTCAGTTACAGATTTATTTAATTTTATAATTATAAAATTATTCTGATTTTTTTCTTTGTATATGGCTTTTATGTATCATTTTTCTGGGAATTTGTTTATTTAATGTAAATTTTGCTGAGTTATAATTAATCCCACTTGCTTATGACATTTTCAGTATCTGATGACGTTACATCACACCCCTTTTTTCTTCTGATATTAGTTACTCTCTGCTCTCTCTCTCTTTGGCTCACTATGCCCAGGAATTAATATAATTATAATCTCTGTTTTTTAAGAGCTTCTATTTTGCTTTACTTTTTATTAGATTAATTTCTACTTTATGTTTGTCATTTTCTTCCTGTTACCTACTACATTTTTAGTTTAACTTTTTGTTGTTTAGCCAATTTCTTAACATTGGTATGTAGTGTACTGATTTCAAAACTTTATTTCTCATATATACATTAACAAAAATTTTGAATTTCCCTCTGGGATACATTACACAAGTTTGAAAATATAATATTTCTTTCTAATTCTAAACATTTGAAAATATTTTCTAATTTTAATTGTGATTTCTTCTTTGATACTTCGTTTTTTTATACAACTATGTATTAGTCTTTACATAGAAAAGTATTTCCTAATTACCTTTTTGTATTTAATAATTTCTAGCTTAATTGCACAACTGTGAAACAATATACTCTATAATTTCTATAACATTTATTTAGTATGTAATATATATTTCTATTACAATTTAAATTCTTTGGAATATAAAGAAATTTGCATCATGCAAATATACGACCAATATTTATAATTGCTTCACATGTACTGGAAAAATTTATGCATTCTACAGTTATTGGGTGCAATGTATATTAATTAGATCAAATTTGTCAATAATGTTCTCTAAATCTGTGTTTATACTATCTATATAAATCTATATACTTTTCCCTTAAATAAAATATAAATTATATAGCACATGAATATGTATCATTTATACATATATGAAAACATATGTCCATATATTTTTTCCTCAACTCTCTATATTTGGACTGTCTTCATTTGGAAACATATGTGACCTCTTTACGCTGTTTGAAAAAGTTAACTACTGTCTAATTTCTGTAATCTCTTCACTTAGGTCTTTAGTTTTTACTACTGCACTGAGTTTCCTCATTTGTTTTTCTCTATACATGATCACTAAAAAATATCTTCCACTTTATTTTTTCCAATTGTCTTCAATATGCCAATTACTACTAAATCAGTATTATCATCAATATATTTTTTACTGAGTTACAATCCCATATACCCAGCTTCTTAATTTTGATATTCTACAGATTCCTCAAATTCAAGGTGTTCAAAATTGAACACATCATTTGCCCTCATTCTTAGGTTTTTATGGCAATAATGGACATCAATGTCTACTAAAATGCCCTACTCCAAAACTTAAATACTACTCTTGATTACTTCATTGTCCACTTGCACAATTAATAATCACATATTTATTGAATACCTGCTATGTATCTGGTACTACTTTTGATAGCGAATGGAGGCAGAGAAATTCTAGGCAGATAGGGGCAGGTCCCTGGTGAGACCTCACCTTCAAGCCAAAGTAGCCTGAAAATTGAGGCCCAAAGTGAGAAGTTTTATTTCTGTTTGCCTACTCTCTTGACTGGTTCTTTCCAAATAATGTCTTTTTACCGATCAAATGTTGCCTTTTCCAAAACTACCTACTGCCCACTCTGCCCAGGCTATCCGGTTCCTATAAAGACCTCAGACTCAGTCAATAGGGAAGAGAGGCAGCTTGCTTTCAGAGAGGCAGCCTGACTTCAGCGAGACAGCTTGACTTCATGGAAGAGCTGGCTAGAGTTCAGGAAAGATTATCTGCCCATCTTACCCCCTCTCCAGCTTCCCTCTCCACTGAGAACCATTATCATCACTTAATAAAATTCTCTGCCTTCACCATCCTTCAAATGTCTGCGTGACCTCATTCTTCTTGGACACCGGACAAGAGCTCTGGACCCACCGTGTGCAGGTACCCAGAAAAGGCTGCCACATTGGCCCTTTGCCCTCACTGGTGGAGGGCAGCTGCCCCATGTGACAAGGCAAGTGCCCAGCTGAGCTGATACACTGCTGTCCATGGACTGTGGAGCTAAGAGGGCACTATAACATGGGGTTGCATGCTTTGGGATTGCAGGCACCCCCACCTAGGCACTGTCACACAGAGCTTGCTCCTGTGTCAGTGCCCAAAGAGGCTGGCCGGGTACCATACTCACTGGCTCACATGCTGCCTCCCCCAAGGGGTTGAGCATTGTAGGCTGAGAAAACATCTGCCCCTGTCACGAGTCCAACAGAGGGTCTAAGAAAATCCTGCATCATTTTAATTATCAATTAAACTATATCTATTTTATATTTCTTAAATCACTCTTTCCTTTTATTCCTGTAATAGATAACATATTTTCTCTTACACAAATGTTCTTATCTTTTGTCTTCACCAAAATAACTTTTAATTGTCTTTCAGATACTTCCTTAGATATCAGTTCCTCCGGGAAAATTAATCTGTGTTCTAAGACTTCTCTTGAGCTGACAGATCCTGTTTTATTGCTACCTCTGCAGTCATTGCTACAAACATCATTTTTCTAATATCCAAGTCTGTTATATACTTTCCAAAGTTCTATAGAAATAGGTCACAATAACTTTCTAAATTGAGAACACCCCTGAGCTTTCTTGCTTTATTCCAATGTCACTAAGGCCAATAAAATGATAAATGAACAGAGTTGTGATTTGAATAAGGAGTTCTGGAGAGAGAGAGAAAATCTCTTACTTCAGCTTTTGTCTTTTGTGTCTCTATGTGCGTGAGTCCTGTACACCAAGTTTCCAGACAGCTGGTCATGCCCTGGAAGGGATCTTGGCCAGAGCATCGAAGAGTTTTATAAATATGTATTTGATGATCTTTGAATTATGATCCTGAGATCAATATTTCATTGCTCTCTTTTGATGTGTTTCTAGTAGGGAAATAGGAGAAAATCCTAAGAGATACCTGGAGGCAGCTGGAGATTTTTCAAAGGCTGAGACAGCAGGTTTTAAAACTCCTGGATTTGAATCATATACTCATTAATGTATGGAATATTTTGGAACGATGCTCCACAAAACAAGTATGATGTCCTGCTTGGAATCACTGTAGCCATTTTTTACTCCAACTTTAGAACTCATCACATTCTATGTGAGCTGAGTGTTTACCTATTGCTTTGTCTGTTAGTCATGGCTATTCGCTTATAAAGACTTCTCATTGTTCCCCAATTATATCCCCAATGCTTCGAAGAATATCTCGTACAATGCAGGTGTTAGGTAAAAATGTTGAATTTAGTTGATTCTAACAAAAACATAAGAATGGAAATATTACTGGCTTTAGAAATCAATAGGAATTTGATACAATCACTAAAAAATTTTGGGCCTCAGCTTTCTACTCTTTAGAAGAATTTTGGAAGAGATTATTTTCTAATTTTATTTTGGCTTTGACAAATTATAAGCCTAAGAGGCTCAGCTGAAGTCATCAGGAACTGTCTTACTCTATTTCTGAATTACACACTGTCTTTGGGATGACAAATTTTCGGGTTTTGACTGCAACCCATTATATGAGGTCAAGTATGGAATTTTCCACTTGTGGTATCATGTTGGCACATCAAAATGTTTCAAATTTTGGAGCATTTTGAATTTTCGATTTTTGGATTTGGGATGCTCAATCTGTAATACATTTCTTCTTAAAATAAATGATTAAAACTTTATCTCAGCTTAAGGTAGGAAGACCTAGATTAGTGTCCTATTAAAGTCTTAGGTCTGCTTATGGTTTTTGATAAATGTCTGAGAAGCATATTTATAAGACTTCTAGTCCCCCCAATCTCCTACAATGTATATTTACATTAATATATTTTCTTACATTGAGAAAAATGTGTTGCATGTATTTATTATATTCAATAAAATAATAGTTTGGGGGAATAAAATATTTTATATCAGTAATTTACATTTACACCATCTATTTCTGACTATTCTGTAATTTATACATTTTGTTAAAGAATGACAGACATTAATAATACAAGCTCACGGCTGTTTTATTTTATAGATAATTTGATAACATCCATGTATACTTTCCACCAAATGGAAATTAAGTCAAATTGTGACTGATACATCAGTGGATCAATGAATGCAAATAAAATTAACAAATGGTAATCAGACCTGCATTACAGCAGAAGGTGAACCTGGCAAAGACATTAAAGGAATGTTTTCCCCTGGGGAGAAATATCATTAATAGACAAATTAGTTGCATATCAGCCTGCAGTAAATAAACATTTTTTACCTCTCTCAATTCTCTGGAAGTTGTCTGGAACAGTGTGAAAATACCACAAAAAAATTTTGTGAAAAATAATGTGATATCTTCAACTTACAGTTAAAAGAATTCATTATGTGAGTACAGGATGCAGAATGTGTAAGACATGGTGGCATAAGGTTTATGACAAAGCTATGGAGGGCTGAGTGAGAAGAGAGATCAATATAAACCATGGTATAAGTCAGCTGCTTCAAAGTTTGGACAATTTTGGGCTGGATTAATATAATGAGATTATTCCCTTGTACAATCATGGAAGCATATACATATTTTATAATATTAAATGTAAAAATTAAAATCCACAAATAGGAAAAATGATACAACCTAAATTAATGAACTTATTTCACTGGTATAATATAGTTATTGAATGGTAGCTATGGAAATATACGGAGAAGATCAGATCTTGAATGTAAGCTTAGGGTATGAAAACCGAAAGCAACACTTTAGATGTCTTAATACTGCCTCTAATTTCAGGTTTCCAGAATATAAAGATGAAAAATTATGGGTGATATATTTTCATTGTTAGATGAAAGAAGCAAACCATCAAGAGGAGGAAATACGGTTTTCTAGAAATTGAATTTCACCTAAATTTGTCATAGCTCTTTATAGAAGGAAAATTAGAAAGCAGTAACATTTTATGATTTTATAACTTTTAAACTGCACATTTTCAAAAAGGAGCCTCAAATTTTATTTAGTTTAAGCTTTATAAATGAAAAGCTGTTATCATGCAAACTGAAGGCTGTTTTTCTACCAGTTTATGGTATACAAGGGAATGAAGAGAAAGGAAAATATCTGTGAGCTTCTCTGATATGCCTATCATAATAAGCATGGGTGTTTGAGTTTTTAAGATGAGGTTTTCATAAAAGCATTTAATGAAACACATCATTGACGTCATTCATTCCTTCTCATTTTCTTTCTTTCCTTAATCCAGCACATCTTCTGTGTTCCCTGTACTTAGTATCTTTAGGTACCAATTTCTGCCTGCTCTCTAGATTATAGGTTAGCATTTAGGTCTTGTCAAACAGGAATTTTGTGCAAATTCCTTTGTGGAAATGCCAGTCTTAACTTCAGAAGGTAGTCTAGTGGTAAAGGGCATGGGCTTTACCATACAATGGATGCGGCTTTGAGTTCTTCAAGCAAATTACTAAATGTCTCTAAGCCATAGCTGCCCCATTTAGGAATGATGTCTACTTCAGAATATTGTGAAAGTTAAAAGCAATGTATGTCAAACTTTTACAGCAGTCCTTGGCATACTCTAAGTATTGCCATATAGTAAGTTCTTGGCATACAGTAAGTCTTGCTGTGTGGTAAGTTCTTGGCATATAGTAAACATGGCATTTGTTGCCAGAAATAGCAAATGAAAACACTGGATGCCCAGTTGAATTTAAATTTTAGATAAATAGTAAATAATTTTCTAATACTGTATGTCCTGTAGGAATAAATGAAAGCAAACAAATGAGAATAAGCAAAGGCTATTTATTCAGAGCAAGAGAGTCAACCACCATCACTTGTATTTTGGCAGAGACTGAAAGGCAGGCAGAGAAGTGAGAAAGCGTTATAGTTGAAACAAGGAAAAGATTCAGGTGTGCCCTGTTTGGAGGCTTTTGCAATGAAGAAGCTTTTAGGTGTGCTAACCAGAATGGGACATCCTATGAGACAGACTAAGAGTGCACATTTAGCCTTTTTTGATTGATCCTTAGTTGAAAGTAGAGACAAAGATAAGGGAAGTTTTTAGTTGTTAATCCAGGCCTAGCGGTTTTGGTTTTTACAGAAGTTATTGCTTGTTTCTGGATTGTTTCTGGAGATAGAAATCTGGCTTCCTGCAAATCTGACATACAGCAGAATGACTTCCTGGACTAGTTATTGTAGATATGAAGTTGGTTTCCTGGGAAAGTTGTTGAAGACTCTGGGTCAGCATTTTATTTTTAGGTATGATCTGACCACTGTCCGTTTGTATGTTCATTCTCTCAGTCTTAAATATTGCATGGTGTTCTGAATTTTATCTGGCCACACTAATATTAAATACTTGCTAAATGGTAGATACTACATAATTGATGTTATACTGATAATAACATGATGTGTTAGCCTCCTAGGAGCACTTATTTTATAAGAAAACCATGAAGACAGGACTTTGTCACATTATAGTTTCATATGATTCATACTATGGAATTTCTTGAGGAAATCTTTTAAGTCAATCAAGCCCTCAAGTCACACTGTGATATTAACCATCTGCACATAAAGTCAACTCAGGCCAAGATATAAGCTTTTTCAGTTGGGGGAAATAATTTAGATGAGTGAGAAAACACATGGCTCTCAAGCAATTCCCATACCTCTCATTTCAGCAAAGTCCAGTATTCTCACTGCATTTTTTTTCCTTCTTCACTTTCTCTAGCTCTTCTAATGTTTATTGATTCTGCTTCCTTTATCACTTTACATTGATTGGTGAGTGTCTATAGTTATGCATTAGGGGTATTGATCCTACAGAAATGGCCCTCTAATGGAGGTCAGCTGAAGTCAGACATGGAACTTGGCCCTCTCTTGATTTTTGTTAATTTGGTTTATTGGGATTTTGCTTTTCTCATTTTCCAGTGTGCAATGGATGAGGGAAGATTTTTAATATGTTTACTAGCTTTCTGTCATGTTAGCATTTCTCTTGTCATTATGGGCTGGGTGTTGTGATGCCTATTGCCAGGACCCATCTGGCTTGAACGTCTTGTTGTCGGAAGTTGCTCTGCAAGGTGAGGCATGCACTAGCTCTGGCAAGCTCCTTCTTGTCAAGTGAGAGAAAATTGTGCATGCCAGTTTCAATACCATATGTAGCTGTTTCTAATGCTTGTTCTTTTTGGTTGTAAATAACAGCTGAAGCAAACTTTCTAGTGCTTAATCCGGACTCATGGGGTTTAGGGTAACAAACCCACATATTTTGGTTTTCAAATTCTGAGGCATATAATCAAGAAGCTTAAAAAGGCAACATGTTTATAGGAAAAACAAAGTAATATGAAGAAAAGGGGCTTTGGACTGAGACAAAGCTGTTTTGATGCTTTGTACTAACACTGCCACTTAGTAGCTATGTGACCAGTGACGAGTTATTTGACATCCTTGAATTTCAGTTTCCTCATCTATAAATTTAAGCCTTATGACCTTAATTGCCATGAAAGATTAAAAGTAGTTATTAAATGACATACAGCCAGGGCTCTTGACATCAACATATACTAATAATAATAGGAATTGTTATTGTTATAATTATTGTTAGATAACAAAAAAGAACTTCTAGAAGTTATTTAGAAAATTCATCAGGACTCCAGCCTATCATGTTTTTTAGCCAAAAATGATATTGCAAAATAAACTTTTGGGGAAATATTTCCAAAAAGCCTGAAAATGTAGAAGGGCTATTACCTGAAACCTTATTTCTTTCTTGTGGAGAAGAACTTCACGTAAGTCCTATGCAGTTATATAAAGAAAAAAAATATTGCACAAATTCTGCCTTTGATAAGCTTATTTAATCTGCTTGGAGAAATGAAAAAGCAATAAAATACATAAAGCAGTTAAAGAGTACTGCAGTGGAATGTATAATGATGAATTCAGTTTTGCAGTGAAAGCTGGGAATTCAGCACTTTAGGGAATGGGTTAATCAGCATTGAGTTGGTCAGGTTTTTATATTGCCATGACATCTGTTTCTCCCCAAAGAGTCATTCATGTGATTTATTTATCTTTCTACTTCATGTTTTACTGCTATTTTCCCATATTTACCTAATTTTCTTTTATTATTATTATACTTTAAGTTCTGGGGTACATGGGCAGAACTTGCCAGATTGTTGCATAGGTACACACATGCTGGGGTGGTTTGCTGCCTTTAGCCCCCCGTCAACTACATCAAGCATTTCTCCCAATGTTATCCCTCTTCAACCTCCCCACCCCTTGCTATCCCTCCCCCAAGCCCCCACCCCCCCTACAGACCCCAATGTGTGATGCTCCCCTCCCTGTGTTCATGTGTTCTCATTGTTCAACATCCACCTATGAGTGGGTCTTCTGTTCTTGTGTCAGTTTGCTGAGAATCATGGTTTCCAGATTCATCCATGTCCCTGAAAAAGACATGAAATCATCCTTTTTTATTCCACGATATATATGTGCCACATTTTCTTTACCCAGTCTATCATTGATGGGCATTTGGGCTGGTTCCATTATACTTACCTAATTTTCTTGGTACTGTGTAGACAGAAACTGAGTGTGTTCTGTTTCCAAAATACCTGGTTTAATTTCAATTAAAAGATTTCTTAAAATGTACATATAAATAAAAACAAAGCAACAAAAATAAACAACACAACCAAGGGAAGCTGGCTTAACAGCTCAAACTGGTACTACAGAAAGACCAGGCTTTACCTAAATCCCAATACCTTCTTTGCTTATCTTCCATTCATGTAGTTGCGCTTCTCTAATCTTAAGAACTGTGTTATTAGAGAAGGCTTTGGTTAAATTCTTTTGCAAGTCTCCTAACAGCTTTGAATAGCATTTTTGCTCAAAGTAGTTCCCTAAACAAGTGCCAACCCATGAACTGCATATGATTAGCATAAGTTTAGAACTCAAAAGTAAATGGTTATTTTTTAAAGAAATTTTAAAGCTTAACATTACCATGATATTCAAGGGCATAATCAGTTGAAGTGTTTTATTAAAGAGGGCTTAAGGAGTGGTGTGGGTGTGAATTAATTCACATGGTAAGTTGTGGTTTGAGCTGCATAGCAGACCTGCACAGTAGGACTGTGTATCCATGTATGACAGCTGGAAAAAGAAAACAAACAGCTGTCTCCATAGATAGCTTGAAGAACGATGCATTAGTGAACCCAGTGGGTCTGTCTGATGGTGGTAAAAATAGAGTCCTTCCCATCTTATCAATCAGGAGCAGTATTCCTGAGAGTCTTTATACTGGGGAAAGGTTTGATTAAATTCTTATGCAAATCAGAAAACATCTTAAAAACTGTGATATACTTAACTCATAACTTTCCCTTCTGAAGGTGGATGGGAAACAGGATGATATATCATCTCAGAATATTTTGGTAATCTCTAAGTAAAGTGAGTATTACTTTACTATTGCTATTCCTCAGCAAAGGCTAAAAGAGCTGGTGGCATTTTTCTTCTCTATTACTGTTCATATCGTTTTTATGGGGGTTAATGCTCCTTTTCTTTGTCTTTATTAACTGACAATTAGGAAAAATTATGTTAGTATCCCCAAATGAAGTCTCTCCTCTGTCATTTTGATATAAAGCTCTGAGGAAGTAAAATTTGTCTGCTTTGCCTGCTCACCTCCTTTTTTTCTGCTGTTTTCTTGCCTTTTGGTCTTCAGTGTCCAGGGCTGCTGTGGTGCCTTCTAGTATGTTGATTATTCCACACGCGTGGGCTCCTAAGGCAGAGTAGAGGACTTCAGCTTTACTCTCCCCATCCCACTCTGTGCTGTTTCCTTCAGCCTAGCTCAGCCAGTGATGATTCTGTATCTAAAAGAGGAGATTTGTAGATCCTTACTTCCAGGGAGCATTAAACCCACTGTTACCTCCAAGACTAGAAAGGAAAGACACTTACTTGAGAGAGAAAAAAAAAGAAAGTATGAGGTGAAGGATTTCTTATTTCCTATTGGTTGCTTGGTTTGATGAAAGTTTGTGTTGCATTTGCCCTGATGGATTATTACTGTCCCAATTTTCTTTCTTCCCACAACTTTGAAATGAAAGTAGGAAGTATGTAAGATATACATTCTTAAATAAGAAATAAGATTCACACCTAGAAAAAGAACTTAAAGATTACCTCATTTTCCATTTTCCAAAATAGAAAACTGAAGCCCAGAGAAGTGAAATAATTTAGATACTTTTACTACAAATAAATGCATTGTTGTTAATAATGATATAAACAATTTTATATTTAGCAAATATTGATTTACTATTTTTATTTAAATGATACCATTTTGAGCAAACAACAAATATTCTGGCTTTAATTTATAACTTGTATTTAATTTAATAAAATTCAATGTATAACTCTTTAAAGAGTTTAATTTATACCTATTTATTTATAACTCTTATTTAATCTGCAATTACTCTGAAAGTATCTGGTGCCCATAGCATCTAAAATTGGTTCTTGCATTCATATGCATTAATTTCTTTACATTGAAGACCTTATCTTTAAAGATTATCATTCTGAGGTACAATTCCAATATGTGTGCTTCTCAGCACATCATTGGTACATATCCTGCTATCATATCTGTTAAATATTGGGTCAAGAAATCTTTTTATAACAAAGTAACAGTTTTTAAAAGAGAATATTATATAAATAGAATGGACTAATGTAAGCTTTGAAGAAATCTCCTTCCAAGGGCATTGAGTGTGGCCAATGTAGAACATGGATTTCCAGAAATATTTCCTACAATAAATTTTATTGTGTATATTTAAGGTATAGAACATGATGTTACAAGTTTGTGTGTGTGTGTGTGTGTGTGTGTGTGTGTGTGTGTGTGTGTGTGCGCGCGTGCGCGCAAATGATTACTGTAGTGAAACAAATTAATGCATGTATTATCTTACATAGCTACAGAGTTTTTCCTCCTGGGTCAAGAGCAGCCATAATCTACACATTAAGTAAAAATCCTGAAGACAATACCCTATTATAGTATAATACTACTATCATAGTCCTCATATTGTTCATTCAGTCTTTTGATTTGTCTGAAACATTTTGAGCTGAAATCTTACTCTAGTTAGAAATAGTTAACAGTGAGAGAACTGGAAGCTTCACAGGTTAGAACTGCATGATTCTTCAAGTAGAAACTTTTGATTCCTTATGTCACAGGGTAGTGTGAGTACAGTTTGAGGACTCCTGCTTGACCAACTCATTCAGCAAAATTAAATGAATTTTGTTTTGTGCTTACATGGTTTAACAATTATGTCTGTTATGAGGCTAATTTATGTCAAGCATGTCAAAAACATTCTAAAGGATGCAATGAATTCACTCTGGCATGAACTCCTTTTTGCTTAATTTGTAGGTACATATTTAAGTGGACAAAATATTGAATATATTTTTTGTACTGTGATATTGTTTGAAAAATAGTACAGCTCTTCCCTGTATACTTACATATTTAAATATTTTTTCAACTTTTTTGAAACATTTATTCATTTAATTCTAATTATTTTCCCTAATTAGTAAAAATTAATTTTTATATAGATATTTTAATTCTGCAAAAAGTTTTTAAAACTACTCAAAACTATTGTAGAAGTGTGTATGTGTGTGTGTGTGTGTGTGTGTGTATGTATGTGTATACCAGTGTGTGTGTTAGACAGAGAGAGAGAGAATGATGGCAAAATTCTACCCCATTCCCACCATTGCATTTATAAATAATGGGTTTCCAATATCCAGTCATATAATTAATGTAGATAAAATTTAGTCAAAGATTATTTTGGAAATAAGACAAAACCTTTGGGTTTGTCTAATCCAGTCCATTCGGTTATAGGTAAGAAAATAAAGGCTCTTGAAGTTTACATGAATTGTCCAAATCCACAAAATGAGTTTAAAGCAGATGCCAATCAAGCCACAGACTTTTGGATTCTCAATCTACAAAACTTGCAACTATACCATACACCAAGCAGACAAGAACCTTGGACAAAACAGTCAGTCCTATGTTCTTCTCCTTGTGAACTTTATGGTAAATGAGTTTTTGCCTTTTGTTGGTTTATTTATAATCCCTGAAAAGGAGGAAAGCATGGTAGGGAAAGACCAGTCTGATGGAGTCCACTCCACATCAGCTTGGAAAGAGAGTGAGTTACTTAATGTCTCTGTTTGCACTCCTCTGTGTAAAACAGAAGCAATATGTATTTCTAGTGGTTGTTGAAAAGACCAAAATCAAAGCATCATACCTAGCAGACAATAATAACAACCTAGTGTTTCTTCCCCTTTCTCCTCTTCATAAACATATGCCTTTACACCACAGGAAGAGTGTACCCTGAGAACAATACTGTGTCTTTTATTTAATTTTATTTTTCTTTGTTTTTCTCTCTATCCATACATACCAAAGGCTGGGCACAGGGTTTGTGCTCAATAAATACCTGTTAAATTATATTGCCTGATTTGACCTGAATTAGCCTATACAAATGTATTGAACAAATCACTTCTCTAATTGAATAAGAAACTGAGATGACTTGGGATTTTGACTCAAGAGAATTAGTTTGAGCCCATCTGTAACTTTGAAGTTGCTTGATCTTTGGTGCAAGTTATTTTACTTATTTTAGTTACATGAGGTAGTATATGTAAACGTATGTATAATGTAAAATGCTGTACAAAGTAGCTTTATTTCCCATAGAGTTCATCCTATCCTTTAAAAAAAAAAGACCAGATCTTCAGTATTTCAAAGGGATACCTGTATGCCATGTTTATTGGAAGAGTATTCACAGTAAAGGTATTGAATCAACCTAAATGTTCATCAACAGAGGAATGGATGTTTAAAATGTGGTATATATACACAGTGGAATACTACTCAGCCATAAAAATGAATGAAATCCTATAATTTGCAGCAAACGGAAATGAAGGTTATTATGCTAAGTGAATTAAGTCAGACACAGAAAGACGAATATTCACATGTTCTCACTCGTATGAGGCAGCTGAAAAGATTGATCATGGAGGTAAACAGAATGATAGATACTAGAGGCTGAGAAGAGTGTGTGTTGAGGAAGGAGAGATTAAATACATGTTAATAGGTACAAACATACAGTTAAGTAAAACAAATAAGCTCTTTTTTTTTTTTTATGAAGTCTCACTCTGTCACCCAGACTGAAGTGCAGTGGCGGGATCTCAGCTCATTGCAACCTCTGTCTCTGGGTTTCAAGTGATTATCCTGCCTCAACTTCCCTAATAGCTGGAATTACAGGCATGCACCACCATGCCCAGCTTTTTTTTTTTTTTTTTTTTTTTTTTTTTTTTTTTTTTTTTTTTTTTTTTTTTTTTTTTTTTTTTGTATTTTTAATAGAGATGAGATTTCACCTTGTTGGCCAGGATGGTCTCAAACTCCTGACCTCAGATGATCCACCCACCTTGGCTTCCCAAAGTGCTGGGATTACAGGACTGAGCTACCTCGCCTGGCCAGAAAGAATAGGTTCTACTATTTAATAACACAGTAGGGTAACTATGGTTAACTACAATATGTTGTATATTTCAAATTAGCTAGAAGAGAAAATTTGAAATGTTTGCAAACAAATACATGATAAATGTTTAAGGTAGTGAATATTCTACTCTAATTTGATCATTAAACAGTCTATGCATGTGTCAAAATATATGTACCCCATATATATGTACAAAAATTGTACATCAATAGAAATAAATGAAAAATAAGATTTGCATTCAGGATCTTTTTACAGAATTATTTATTAGGTGTATTCTGACAGTGGGAATTTCTTGGAAATCAGGTTTTGTGTAAAATAATCTAAGAAGAAAAATTCCTGGTTTCATTATTGTGGGTGTGGTTAAGTGACCAGCCAATAAGTTTATTTCATCAATACTTTTCATTTGGTATTTACATTATTTGGAAACTAATCACATATTTATTACACCACTTAGCTATTCACTGCTGCTATAGACTCAAGATTAAATGTAATGGTTAGTTTCATTCTAACTTTGACCAAACACTAAATAATTAAAAGCCAAATCTAGTGACACACCCTGGACCATAAGCTGCCTCTCTGTCGATTTCCTCCTTGCTTCTTTATTTCTTCCCCATTTTCAGCATATTTTGTAAAATTCTTCCTCTGGTTGATTCCTGCCCTGAAGCTTTCTCCTGTGAGTCTGCCTTTAATGTAGAAATAGCAAGACAAGTATAAAAATAGTTGACGTGATAGTTTGTGACTTGGGCTTGTGTGAATGTTTGTAAGATCGAAAGAAAATTGAGTGGATATCAAGTTTGATCTTCCAAGAAAATGGTCTAGAAGCTAGAGGATTAATGTAGGGTCACAGCCATTGGAGAGTAGGGATGAGGCATGAGGGGTTAGGAGCAGAGTGATTTCCCTGACCTTGATCTGTATTTGACATTAGGGAGTGGGAGAGGAACAATAGCCAACCTTACCTGAACATCCATTTCCTAGTTAAGTGTATGTTTTATCTACCTGCATTCCATACCTGCAAGAATTAGATCAAATGTAGAACTAATTATTCACAAATGTCAGCCTCATTACAGTTCTTCCTGCCTCCAGTTTTCTCTCCTCTTCCTTGACCCTGCGTCACATTTCCTGCTCTTTGAAACTCTTGTTTAAGATCTCAAACAAGCCCCATGTCCATCCCCACACACAGCACACTCCTATCTGTGTTTTGATTAAAGGATCTGATTCTCTCTACCAAGGCAAATGTGTCCAAATAAACAATGGATTTAAACCAAAAATAATAAGGAAAAAATTCTTAGCAACAAAGGACAAATCTGGTAGAAAAGAAAGAAAAACCAAAGTTAATTTTATGGAGAATGGGAGTTTCCTACCATCCTTCAAATTACTCCTCCCCTGAAGCATTTGCTTGTCTAGATATAAAACTATCTTTATGAGAAAACCAGTGTTTTAACACTGAGACAATCCTAAGCACAGATGTTTAATTAATTTTATTTGAGAAACTATTCCTGCCATTCACAGTATGCACAAAGAAAAGAACAAACTATCAAGCACACTCATTTACATAATCTGTTCCGTTTAAAATGATAATTAGTTAGTCCCAGGCTAGAATACACAACTCAGCAGGCAAAAGTAATTTTAAAATCATTAGACTTATACATCATGGTCAGGAGGTCAACACACTTGAATTTCATTATCCAATAAGGAAAAGCACTTTCAGTTTCTACATCTTTGTTCTGTGCCCTTATTTAGAAAAGTAAATTAGAAAATATTATGGGAAGAAGAATCTATTTCTACCAGTTACTTTCGGGAAGATAGTAAAATTGGTGACCCAAGGATTCTGTTTTTACATGGAGACCTTGATCAGCCTTGATTCATTTAATGGTCTTGGAAAGGAACAGATTATCACCAAAATGCACTTACCATAAACCTATCTATAATTGAAGCAGAACTTGTTCACTATCTTGCCTTAAATTCCTATAGCATCTATTGTTTTCATATTTACAAGGTAGTCAGGCAAGATAGAAAGAGTGATGTGGAAGGATCTCTGAGTTCTAGTCTCATTTGGCAGCCCTGTTTTCAGCTACAGATGATTAGTAAATTCCTGTCTTTGTTTAGTTCCTATAGAGTTTTGGTCTATATACTTTATGGATCCAAAGTTTAATCTTCTTAATCCAGCAAGTCTGTTGAATGGGCAGTATAAATTTCCCCTGGGTTATTCATGGAAGCTTTTTCTCCCTGGAAAATTTTGCAACAACTGCGTGCAGCCTTTATGAAAGGAGTTCTCACTGCTGTCTATATTTATGAGTCATGTGATATCCTGACTATGTTGACCATCTTATTGTAGTAGAGAGCAGTTCAAACTGCCATTCCAAATAATTACTGTGAATAGAAAACAGAAGACCAGGCAACACCAAATTGGGTTATGGATGGTTGCTTTTATAACCCAGAAACTGTACCTGTGGCTCTGTATTAAAAATGCATGTCCTTACCACTTCAGATGGTGGCTTTATGAGCCTGACCCTGAAGGAAGTGATAGTTGAGTGGGTACAGCTAGCTAATTATGGTCTCTAAATTCTGCCCATTACATTAGGGGTGAGGGTATCTGTCAAGAAAAATAACTGGACAGTTACAAGAATTTTTAGAAATTCTCACTCCTTGTTTACTTCTGGTAATTTTTTTATTCCTCTATTTTCCTTATCTATGTATCTCATTTTTTCCACTGTTTGAATGATGATTTAAATACAGCTTTCTTCAATCCTCTTTATTTCTATTACTTTTTAATCCTTGCCATTGGTCCTTATGTTCATTTATTTTTATATTTGTTTTTTTCATTTCTATTTTATCATTGATTTATTTTCTGTTCTTTTAATCCTCTAAATTATAACATATCTTTTATATGGATGTTTTGTTTGTTTTGCTATTTATACTCTATTTTATTTTTAATTTCTTTTTAATCTGCATCTCCTCACTTCACGCACTACTTCTATTCTCTCTTCTCCTTGTCATCCTGTACTTTTCCTTAAGTTTCTTTGAGTTTGATTACCTTTTATGCTGACTTTTAAGAAACATAGCCAGAAAGGTGGTATTGATTTGAGAGAGTTCCATCTAACAACAGATGGTCATGGACCTCTTCTTTGTCCTTTAATTGCCATCATATGCCCTCTAGGACTGGAAGTCACACCTGGCTCTCCTCTCCCTCAGAACATCTCCTTGCAATTTAGGCTTAACCTAGAGATACAGGAAGCACACAGATCCACCCTCCATTGAGATAATTATCCCTGGGTAGGTAGTAGAATTTAGCCTTTTG
This sequence comes from Alouatta palliata, assembly GCA_004027835.1. Classification (NCBI taxonomy): domain Eukaryota; kingdom Metazoa; phylum Chordata; class Mammalia; order Primates; family Atelidae; genus Alouatta; species Alouatta palliata. The sequence continues at coordinate 28,018 of PVKV010016981.1, read as the reverse complement.
TAAAAGTATTACTTTCTGGTGTGTCATACTATCCAGATCTTGTATGAAGAGATGTGTGTTTTATCGTATTAGTATTACTTTTACTTTTGTAATTTTTGTTCTAAAAATCATGTTTTAGAAGCCATGATCATCATATATGTCTGTAAGATGATCATCTAATATAGATATACATATTAGACATCAGAATCAGAATTTGGATGAACTATTCCAATTGTACTCATGAACCATAAGACAAAGAACCATGTAAGGAGAATAGTCAGGCTTCTGGCCCTAATCCATCTCCAATATACTTATCTCCACCTGTCCAGATGGTTCTTCCAAAGATCCAAGAAGGATCCCGGGAATTTTTCTTAGTGCTCTGCTACCGATAGACAATGGTGAGAGGTCACTGAGGCAACACCTGTGCCCTGCTGGAAGAGGGCACAGATGAAGAAAACTAGTCTAGGGAGCACTTGTGCCCTGTTGGAAGGGGAAGATTTATTTTAGATAGTCTATGCCTGTCCTGAATATCAGAGCCTAAGAAGAAGGAATGATAAATTTTACTTCTAGAACATGAATTTAGTTTTTAGGCAACAAGAGAAGCATGATAAGGCTGAGTATAAGCCTTTTTAGTCTCCTGTTTACTTCCAATGTGAGAATAGAATATACTATGAATCTTTACACTCCAGGCCATAGTGACAATTCCCTTGACTTTCCATATTTCTTTCCCTGAAATTAATGGTTACTCTTCTTTCAAGTTACCACCAATGTTCAATTTTCATTCCATGAAAGGTCTTGGCTCATCATTGCCTAACCTAACTGATTCTCATATATTAACTCTACCAACTTGATTGCTTTAACAGCCAAGTGACTTTGTTAAATATTTTCTGCAAAAATGAAGGGCTGCATGTCATCTATTCTAAAACCAAAGCTATCACTAAATAGTAGATTTGCATTATGTAACTGAATGGTCATTTAAAAAACTACAGGTAAATTAAGCAATGTAGTCACCAAAGTTGATGTTTTACAAACAAATTATCTATGCTGATGCTCCAGTAATACCCACAATGAAATATTCTATAGTTACCCAACATGAGGTTTATTTTCATTTTAATAATCGATGTGTTTGATATTTCACTATTTCCTAAACTATTTTTGAATTATAATTGCGTATGTATAACATACTAAATATTGACAAAACCCTCTCCAGAGTGTATTAAAAAATTTATGATCTTGCCAGCAGAGTCTGAGAGTTTCTTGTCAATGCATATCCTTGTCAGCACTTATTATTGTCAAATTTCTTTGTTTTCCAACCTAATAGAGAATAAAATGGCATTTCATTGTGATTTTATTTTACATTTTTCTAAATACTTGACATCGAAAATCTTTATATGTTTATTGACCATTCCATTTTATTCGTATGTGAATTGCCTATACATATCCTATGTTTATAAAATAAACTGATTTGTTTGTGAATTCCTTGCTCCTTTGCATTTACTTTTTTTATGCTGGAAATATCTTCACCTAGTATTTTTACTTGTCCTTTAATTTTATTTTTAGAATCATTTGTATTAAAAAAGTTTGATTTTTGTACAAATATATTTATTATTTTGTGCATCATTTTTGCCTTTTGAGCCTGATTTAAGAAGCCTTTTACTACCCAGAGGTCTTTAAGTCAGTCTTTTGTATTTTCTACTAATTAATGTGCAGTTATACTTTATTTTGCATGTGATTCAATGAATATATCTAATGCGATTTTATTTTTCTCAAATAGAAAACCTTTGGCCTCAACAATGTTTATTAAAACATTCTTCTTTTCCTTAACAATTTCTAATTATTATCTAAAATATAACACAGTCTTATACTAGTCAGCATCTAAACCCTGTATTCTGTTCTTTCCTGCACAAATGCTGTATGGTTCTCATTACTATCGACAAATAGCATTACACAAAACCTGCAACACGTTAGGCAAAGTCTTTCCTCCTCGTTTTTTGTTTGCTTGTTTAAGAATTGCTTTTTGGACTTTTCCATATGAATTTAGAGAACTGACATACATTTTAAGTAACCCAATAACTGCCAAAACCTGAATTCATTTTCTTTTATGTTTTCAGTATATTTGGTAATATTATCTTTTAGAGATAGATGTTATCATTAGATTTGTTTATAAGTATATATTTTATTCTGCTAACATGGATTTTAGATTTTAGTATTTTATTTTTCTGATTTTCATTACTTATATTTTAAAATGCTACTAATTGTTGAAAATTTGCCATGTATTTGGCACATTTGCTGAACTCACCTACTAATTCTTATATTTTATTCCTGAAAAATCTCAGAATATCAAATTGACAGCCAATAACATTTTTATTCTAACCCTTAAATTATTTTTTTATCTGAAAAAAAATAATTTAAAGGTTAGAATAAAACTGTATCTTACTGCCTGTATCTTCTTGTGTAATATCAACATGTGGAGTGGTAGGATTTTAATACATTCTTACTTTCATGGAAATAACTCTAATATGTAAACATTAAAACATGATGTTTGCTCCCAGTTTCTTTATCTCAGGTTCCTGGGAGAGATTGGTTGGATGGTTGGTTGGCTGATATAAGAAGATATAAATGTAAAATTTTATGAAGTGTTTTTTTTTTTTTTTTTTTTTTTTTGCATCTCTTGCGATGATTAAATCTTCATTCTCTCTTAATCTGTTTCTCTATCAATTACAATATTAAACGTTATAGTGTTGAGATAAACCTAACATTAGGTTCACATTCTGGCCATGCCATTTACTATGTGAATGGCCTTGGGAAAGTAACTTAATATCTATATGCTTCAGGTTTCTCTTCTGTAAAATTGATGTAAGAGAGTGCCTCCTTCAACTGGAGATTAAATATATATAAATCCAATTATGATTTTTTTGTGTAAAACAGGTAAAGTCCATACTCTCAAATAAAAATAAAATGAACATTTTCCAATAATTTTAACTGACTGATCAATTAATTAATGAGGGATTTAGCAAAATGTCACAATTGATTCAAAGGAAGAGTTAGAAGTGCTCCACGTATAGACAATAAGCAAGGCAGAAATTACTTTTCAAAGATATGTCAAATGAGTCTATCCACAGGGCAATAATGTATTGCATTCCACCAAATGAAAATTAATTCAGTTACTATAGTCACGAATTATTTGCATTGTTATCAGTTTTCTACCACTTACAGAGTTGCAAAAAAGCTCAAAAAGAGTGAAAGGTATAGAGAGGGCACAGAACAAGTAAGCCCAACGAGTATGCTATCCAAACCCTAGTTTTCAATTGAACACACCTAATATATATTTTTGATCCATTTAAAAACTTACCATAATTTTTCTTAGAGATTATTGTAAATTAGTATATGTCTATACATAAAACACATAGAACAATACCAGGTATGAAATCTTTGCTACTGTTATTGGTATTGATATTATTTTATATATTATTAAAATTGATTTGCTTATATTTTATGTCACATTTTTACAGCTATGTACATAAGTAAAACTGTGCTATAGTTGTGTGTAAAATGCTTTGTCTATAAATTTTTTTAAATCAATTATGTTTTGTGTACCAACAATGTATACTTTAAAGATGTTTTGGGAGACATTATTCCTGCATTATTCCTTTAAGAAAACTTTTTTATTGGTCCTAGTAATAGAAATATTTTGTTTTAATCCAGTAATCAATTAACTGCTAACATAAAGACATTGAATTATGTAGCTAGCCCTATCTTCCTGTTAACACTATCTTAAAAGTTTAGGACTAAATTTTCAATCTGTCTCTAGCTTATACTTAATACATTATGGAATAAATTTGGCTTCATGTATTTTTTTCCTACTCTTTTCCATGTCCCATATTTTTTACACACTTACATCAATGTTAATTTTGTCTTTAGAGATTATGTATATTAATGGAAATAATTTTCATCAGTTATTACAAAAGCCGAGGTGACCATTATTTTTCATTATATTAAATAACATAAGTTTAACTAAATTATCAAATTTATTTGACTACACAGATTGATGAATTCAGTCAAAATTGTAGAACTGGTTGTATGTGCAAAATGTCAAATTCCTGCAATTAATGGAGTTTATGGGAATGGTCCAATCTAATTTTTTTTTTTGGTTGAAAATAGAAGTTAATTCAACTTCATGAATATAGCTCTCTGAATATGACCTTTTATCAGGCATAGAATAACTTGCTGAAATTCTATCAATAAAGTCTTGATAGTGTGTGCTCTACATTTTTCTTCATTATCAAAATTTTTCTCCTTAATTTTTTTCTGTCATAATTAAACACACACACACACACACACACACACACAAATCCCCACAGGATTTAAACTAGTTATAACTGGAGATTTGCCTAGGAGAATAATTTGATATGAATATCCTTATTAAAATCCCACTGCTTCAAATGGATTTTTAGATTAATGTATCTGCAGAGATATAAAATTATCTGATTTATAACCATGCATTATTAGATCTGAAGTGTCAGTTATTATCTATTCAGCTTAATACTTAGATTACCATATAATTTTATGCATCTTTGAGAAAAAAGGTTGAAAAGTAGCAAGGAAATGAATCTTGTGCCTACTGTTACAATTGCCAATGGAATGTCAAAAATAGCTGTGAATATTGCACTCTTATATTGACTTAATTCCAAGAAAGAAAGGACAATGGTAATGAAAGTGGAACACATCTTCGTAAGTCATTCCTTGTTTATGACTAATCTTTGTAACAGTCTAATTGACTTACTGTGTCAGTTACAACCTTCCCCTTGTTCTTTGACTTTTAAATTGTAAATGTATTGAAATTAAACCAAGAGAATTTATCAACTCAACATTCACTTCTTTCAGTGTATAACATTCAAGGTTAAAAATATGCTACATGTTGAAGAAGAGTTGAAAGTTCAATATTTCTCACACAGTTATAAACTCATGAATCTAGAACCATTAGTAATAGTGAAATTGATATTTTCTCATGATTAATTTTACCATCATTTACTGAATAACTCTTTGATGTAAACAAGGAAATGAGTGGAAACTGAAGATGAACCAAAAGTCTTCATTTGAAAAGATGATGACATACATAGAATTATGCTATATATGTAAAGAGTGTTTCCTGATAATTACTAAGGTTGAACACATGCTTGTTCAACCAACTTCCCCACATTTGAACAGGAAAAGGATAAAAGGTGATAGGGAGAGCATGGGCTTCAATCTCAGTTGTGCCTTTTTCTCACTTATTAACTTGACTCTGTGAAATGAACCCATTTTCTTATCCATTAAATATGATTATCTACTCAAATATTTTCTGCAAATATTAAATAAAATGGTGAATGTGAAACTTCCGGTGTAGTACTGGTGCATAATAGACACATAATAAAATATATATGTGCTTACTAGTATTATTTTATTCTAATCCACATTCTCTTTTTAAAATGAGAAACAAGTGTACAGAGGTAAGTTGCCAGCCACAGGCACAAGTGTATCAGACAGAACGTAAAAGTAGAAGCCTGATCTCTTGATTCTCCTGTAATGCTATTTACACCTAAATATGCTTTTTATATTTAGCAGTTATTTAATCACCTAATCTTTGCTTCCATATTTTTTTTTATCAAAGTTATGTGCACCAAGTAGGCATTTGATAAATGCCTGTGGAATGCAGATGTGTGGAAATGAGTTCATGTTCCTCTCACTGAGTTTCCATCCAAGCTATGTAAAGGCAGAGCCTAAATATCAGTTAGGGATTGGCCATATTCATCTCCATGGTGTTGAAACAGATGTGTGAGATATTTTGTGATGAATATATATCCTTGCAGTGAAATTTGACTGGCTCTGAGGTTTTATTTTTGTAAAATACCACAGCTGAGGAAGCACTGAGAGAGGTTTTTCTGACTAAAAATGAAAACAGGTATTTTTTGTCTTTACCTATCACAAAGCAGGCATTACAGTTATCTGATCTGAGGCTCTCAGTACATCTGCGCGGAAGGAATTTGATGCCACTTTGTTGCCTGTCCAGTGCTGATTTCTTTGCTAGCGCCTCTGGGGATGCTCCACAGATAGGCTTTCCACTATAGTTTTCTTGGGCACAGTCTCAACAGTGGGAATCATTAGTTTCTTTCTCCTTTCTGAAATCTGCTTTCAAGGGCAAATGCCTTCATTTCCAACCTTATTGTAGTTGCCATTCTCTTTGGATGTTGGCCAGTGTTTCGCATTTTGAATTTCATGCTTTTTATGCTGTGAATTCTCAATTCTTATTTTCAAATCGTTGTGTCTGTCTTTATGTTTGCATAGTGCTTTATACATTTTAGTGTGGTTTCAAAGACATGGTGTCATTGTTTCTTCAAATACGTAAAATAAAGATATTAATAAACCTTTAGCAGAAAGAAATGGGATACATAGTTTTAGGAATTCTGATTATTATGGAATAATTAGAGTAGAGTTGGGGGATGGGGCAGGTCTCCTGACATTCCATTTGGTGTGCTTTCAACCCGTGTGCCAGATTGGGGCAGTGATTTCTGGTGTCTGTCAATATTGTACAACAAAGTATTGGAACCAGCCATTGCAGATGAAACTGACTGGAGCATAGAATCTAAAGAGACCTGAGCAACTCTTTTTTAAACTGCCACTATCAACTGTCTCCAACAACATGTGCATAAGTTTTCTTCAAAATGAGTGAAATTGCCAAATAATTTTACGGTCTAAATTTTGGATCCCAAGTTTTATGCATGATTAGCCATTGAGCCAATTATAATTAGGGCCATTTATAAAGTATTCCCTATAGGTGTAGAAGCTTTAAAAGGAATATAAATAGTTCTTACTTCTGAAGTACTTATTCTCTAATTGCAGGGAAAAAAAAGTTTCAAACACATATGCAATTGTAAAGTAAAAATGATCTACATGCATGAATGGAGTCAGCCAGTTTCTCTTAACTCCAAGTTCTCCACATCCTATCTCCTCTGCATTCAGCTTTTCTCCTGCCTTACCTAATTCCTACTGGATTCCTGCAGGAGGGGATACACATCCAAACTATTTTGAGGGTCCTGTATCAGTTCTTTTCTGATCTCATTGGATAGAACAACTCCCTCTCCGTTCTCCCATTTTATGTTCCTGTATTTTCAATGGCCACACTTACCCAGTTTCTACTTTGCATGAACTTGTGTTAATAGTTTGATTAATGTGTTTTTTCCTCCATTTGCTTTCATGCTCTGTGAGGTTAGGCACTGTGCTCCTTTTTATATGCTTTTGTATCACAGGGATTCACCCAGTGCTATGCAGATGATCTGTAATTAGTATTTGCTGAATGAATGAATGAACCTTCCCTGCCTAGCTGCATTGTTATAGAAGGGCAAGTAGTCAAAGTATACTATATATATTCCACACTAAACTATTAATATTTTAAGCTGAGTAATTCTTTGTAGTGAGGGGGCTACCTGTGCATTGCAGGATGTCTACATCTCTGTGCCTTCTATCACTAGATGTTAGTAGCACCTCAGGTACCTCCTCTTCCCTTCCAGTTTTGACAACCATAAATGTCTCCAGACAATGATTGCCAAATATCCTCTGTGTGCAAAATTACCCCTGGTTGACAACCACTGCTTTAAAGTAAGAGTTACAGCCTTATCATCCACATTTTCACAGCATGTACTGTCTACTCTATCAAAACTAACCTATTTACAGTCATGTGAATCCATCTTGTACAATCCTGATGCCACAGTTTAAGGTAGTATTTTTGTTCATCATCCCTTCTTTAAATCTCCTCATCATGCTACATCATTTCCTCAAATCCTCTTTGTTATACAGGGTCTGGTTCTAATTCCCATTAGTTGCATAAAATCTTCTCTATCTGTCCATTTCTCTTTGCTGTAAAGGAATACCTGAGACTGGGTAATTTACTAAGAAAAAAAGATCAATTTTGGCTCAGAGTTCTGCAGGCTGTGCAGAAAGCATGGCACTGGCATCTGCTCCTGGTGAGGGCCTCAGGAAACTTTATCCATGGTGGAAGGTGAAGGAGCAGCAGGTATGTCACATAGAAAGAGAGAGAGAGCAAAGAGAAGCTAGACTCTTTTTTAAACAAGCAGCTGTCCTGTGAATTCCTTACCACGGAGAGAGTCATTCATGAGGAATCCATGCTGGGGATCCAAACTCTCCCCACCTGGCCTTACATACAACATTTGAGATCACATTTCAACATGAGATTTGAACAGGACATACATCCAAACTGTATCAGGGTCCTAGCAGGAAACGGAGGACGCTGAGATAAGAAGAAAAAGACTATATACAAAGATAGGCAGAGTGTAGAAAAGATGGTTCAATATCTCACAATTTTTCTATCTCCAGACCTGAAAGCATAAAGAAAAGAATTGGTTAGCAGAATCTGGCAAGAAGTCTTGTAGAGAGAGACACCTTAATAGGCTCTGTGAGTTTCAGTACAGGGGCCAAGGCAAACCAAGGTGAACCATTAAGAAGAAAGCCAGGGAAATAAAAAGTCTGATGTCACCCTTATTCACTCCAATCCCTTCCATGGTTCCCCATTGGCTGAATCCTCCAGGAGATCAGAGAGTTAAAAAGCCTATTGATGTAACCCCTGTAGGTCAAACTGTTGGGACAGAGACCAGAGAATAGTAAATGTAAAGAGATGAATGAAAGATAATTCAGCTCACCTTTTTTTTTTCTTTTTTACTGGTTTGTTTCTGCTTTCTATGTGTTCGAGGTCAGGGTCCTGATGATGTTCATCTGTATATCTATAGCTCCAAGAATGGCTTTTGATGCTTTAAATATAGTGATCAAATGAATGAATATTTTTCAGTCAGTGCTGAACTAAAGGTGAATGCCAGTGGTGAAATGAAAATGGAATTGACTTCATGTCTGTGAGTTTATTATCTATGGGCTCAGCCAAGAGCAGATCAAAATATTTGGGGGAAAAAAATTATTTCACAAAGTTCCAAAAAGTAAAACTTAAATTTGTTCTGTGCTGAGTACTAATTGAATCCACATTAATAAAATGATATGTAGACATTATGTTGGTATCATAAGTAATCTAGAGATTACTTAAAGTATACAAAAGGATTTGTGTAGGTTATATGCAAATGCTCTGGCCTTTTATAGAAGGGATTTGAGGATCTGTGTGTTTTGGTATCCACAGGGGATGCTGAAACCAATCCTTTGTGTGTGACCAGGGATGGAAACAACTGTACTCTACTCATGTTAGTATCAGATAGAAAACACCCATTGTTTTTTGTACATATTGATCTTTGTTTTTACTGAATTCTCCACTGACTTGAATGCATTTAACAGTGAATAAAATTGGACAATGAATACAGGTACAATACTTGTACATGTTTATAAAGTTGTTGTGTTCCTAGTAATGAAAGACAGACACTCCATATTTTAAGAACTGGGGATAACATAAGCAGGATAAGTTAACTGATTATTTGTTGAGTACAGTGAGATATACATAAAGATGTACTTTATTTAAATATAAAAACATACAATAAAATCCACTTTGCTGTAGAATACACAAGACACAGTCAGGCTTGCTTTAGAAGAAAAACAAAACAACAAAATCATACCAAAAATAATAAGGATTCAAACAAGTTATTCTTTGGAAATGAACAGTTTATGAATGGCAATATTTTCTATGTTTGACATATTGCTTACATGTTATTTCAAATCTCTGGTGATTTTAGTGAAATGGAACTAAGAGTTTTCAGCATTAAGTGTTAGAATAGAAATGCAAGGATTGTGATGTTTACATTGTTTTTGCATAAACCTATTACTTGGTGAATACAAATTTGATGACTCTAATGATTTAGATGCTGTCAGTTCCTCTAGTTTCAACTATATCACCTCATCATAGGGCAGAAAGATAAATATTTATTTTAGGTAAGAGTATCTCACTTTTACTTGCAAGCTGGGTTTCTTACCTTTGCCTTCATTTGTATTTCACTATCTTAAGCAAATGACTTTTCTGATCTAAACTTTGATATAGCATTCATCTGTCATCTCCTTAATTCTGTGCAATATGTTTATAACATTTAGCACTTGTAACAGAGATGAGGAATAGGAACATAATTTAAAGACTCAGTATTTATGAGCCTTTTGGAGACCACTATATCCTTTCTACATTGAATGTTTCTCCAATTCTTTCTACATAGAACAATTCTGTTAACTGGATATACTTTCTGTATTATGTCACTGTTCAGCCTCCCACATTGTTCTCAAATGCTGCTGTATTGTAGTCCACATGCTCCATAATTTACCCAATTTTATTTACTCGGCTATATTTACTGTGTCTTCTGAGGATTCACTTTTTAAATACAATCAGTAGCATGCATACAGGATTCTGTGCTCAAAGCTCATTGCTCTGTTTCTGTGCTTCTTGATATCCTCAGCTAAGTGAGCATGATCCATTGATGCTTGTAGCAACTTTTCCAAATTCACTTAACATTTAAGGTCAAAAATTAGAATCTATGACCTCCCCAAAGACTTAGTTGATGACTCCATTATCCAGAGTTTATTCTTTTCTAAATATGTATGTCCAAAGATAGGATGATTGGATCTATCACTTAAGGGTGTAATTGCTTCATGTGTGAATCAGATCTTTCAATTTCTCGGAGGAAAAGAATCCCACATTACACATTTAAAGTGTTTTTCAGAGTACCAATTGTAATATGTAGCACAAACAGGCAAAAGTGGAATTATGAAGTTCCCTTACAGATCCATCAGTATTTTAACTGTGTGTATCAGATAACACATGACCATTTATTCTGATTGAATATTTAGTAACTCATATCTATAACATACTTTATTGTTTTCAAAGATGTCTCCTATATGGTATTTATTTCCCTTTATGTTAACAATTAAGCATATTAAGTAGATGTTTTATTAGTAGACATGATTACTCTTTTTAACAAAAATTCATCTTGTGAAATCAAAATAACATGACAAATATATTAGTCTAATAATACCTACTCTATGTTGTGAATAAATGTAATTTTTATCCCTAAATAAATTTGTTATAAATAGAAAATGTACCACAAAAAAATATAATTTTTCCATAATAACCATGAAAATTATTTATTCTAAATGACTACTCATTGGATGCTTGTTTTGTGCATGCACTCTATTAAGTACGTTATAAATATTATTACTTAACAGTCCTGAAAGAGAAATATTGTTTCCCTATTTTACGTATGAGGAAATTGAAGAAGAGAAAAGTTATGTGGTTCGTCTTAGGTTGCACAATTATTACTTGGCCAATCAAATTTCAAGACCAAATTTCTTTGGCCCTAAAGTTCTCCCTCCTCCCCTGGACCAAACTCCAATTCTCAATCTCCATTTAAAGATAAGCGACACTCATCAAAAATTCAATCCAGATAGACTGAATTACAATAGTTTTACTTTCATTATAATGCAGTTGGCTTCAAAAGCTATGCTAATCTGTTATTTTAAATTCCTTTAGTATATATCATAATTATGACATCTAATAAATGTTAACCTTTTGATGGAAGTAATTTTAAACCTACATGAACATTATCCAATTAATTATTCAAAGACGTTGGATAATAATTGTGAAACTAATTATTACAGATCAAACTGGTCACAAAATGGATTTTCTTTTCCATTATGCCAACAAAACTCTGCAAATCTAATCCATTTTCTTGCATTCTGTGAAACCTTTAAACTAGATGAAAAATATTAAAAGAGAATCAACCTTGAGAACACAGTGAATCAAATAATCAATTTAGCATCAACTAAATTGTGGATGTTCTAGCTACCAAAATGAATTCAGATCTGTTTAAATAGCTGATGTTATTCAAATCCCTTTTTCTTCCCTGCATTTCTTCCAGAGCCAGATTGTAGTCTGAGAAAGCGGAAAAAAAAAAAATGTTTTACTTCAATCCACATGCTTGCTCTTTGAAATCTGGTTCTCAGGCCAGCAGTGTATCTTCCCCCTGAAAGCTTGTGGGGAATGCAGATTCTCAGACCCTACCCCAGAATGTCTCAATCCAAATCTGCATTCAACAAGATCCCCAGTTATTTTTATGCACTTTAATGTATGTGAGACATTTCTCTAGCTGATACTTTCAGCTGTCTGATGTGCAGTGAGCAGTGGAACCAAAATAGTTTCCTCTCCCTCTCTAGCTAAATCAGTCTTCTGTTTGTTCATTGTTGGCATTCTTTGATTTTATAATGGAGTTGATTCAAACGTAGAGCCTTTTAAAAACTGATTATGATATGTATATGTTAGCTTAGATACAGTAGTCATAGGGCCATGCCCTGCTGTTTACATTGTGTTATTATATGGGATTATATAGTTTTTCATAGTAAGAGTTCTCAGGAACAATGTTATTTAAGCCTTTTATTTACACTTAAGAAACTGAGGCTCCAAGAATTGAGCAGACTTGATCAAGTTTCACAGGTAGTTATTGGCAGAGAAAGGACTAGATAATACATCTCTTGACTCAAAATCTTCTATTTCCAAGTGTTGCATTTTACTTATCTATGCACACTTCATTAACAATATTGTATGAGCATGATGGTAATATCTAGCCTTCCTAGGTGAAGCAATCAGTGAATTCATTTCTCTAGATGCATTAGGACATGAGAGTGCTCCTGATTAGATGGTGTGTTGGAGTTGGCTCCCTTTGGCCCGTGTTAATTCTCAAGAGCCATTTGTGCACAAGCATCTCTTCCCAAGTCTCTGTACAGTGACATCATGAAATCAGCAGTTTGAAATCAGCCATGGTGGAGGTATTTATACCATGGAAATTAGAAAACTACAAATCAGACATTGGTTTTTTTCCTTGGAGACCTCATTATTAAGTATTTACCAGCACACCACTGTCCTGACTGGATTGTTACTTCCAAAGGACATTTCAGCTGCTTAAAGACTTGGAAAGAGATTGTGCCATCATGCTCTCTATGTGGACTGGATTCTGAAAGCCAAGTCTTTCAACTGTGTCTGCCATTAATTAATGATGTTTTCAACATGGATAGTCTATGGTTGTTATGTTTGTCCCTGCTATCATAAAGATTTTTAGATTTTTAGATTTTGTCCCCTGCTATCATGAAGATTTTTAGATTTTATTTGACTAATGTATCAAGTAAAATTTAGTAAATATTGTATCCCCGATTCCTACATAATTGGATTTTGAGTGATTGGTATTTTTCTGATTGCCTCTAATACCCTGGGGAACTTTCTAAAAAGTATGTTTCCCTACTTCATAAGAAAGGCCTTACCGTCAGCATTATTAATTTATACATTCATACAAGTACAGGGCTATTCTAAAATTCATCAAATAATTACCTACTTTGTTTCATTCTTCTTCACTCTTTGAACATGCCAATTTTCTTAATTCTGTATACAGTTTGTATACAGATCACAACATGTCATTTCTATGCCAGTGTACTAATAATTTCTAAAGAATCACCACTGATTTGCACTGATATTTTGTGTTTTATTTCATAGTAAGCCAAGACCACAAAGGAGCTCATCTGAGCTTCCGGTTAACGGAGTTGCAAATTACAAGTCCATAGGGTTGGTATCAATTCTTCTTTGAATGTCTGGTAGAATTCTGTTGTGAATCCATCTGGTCCTGTAATTTTTTTTGGTAATTTTAAAATTACTATTTTAATCTCACTGCTTGTTATTGGTCTGTTCAGGGTATCTAATTATTCCTCATTTAAGCTAGGAGGGTAGTATCTTTCCAGGAACTGATCCATCTCTTCTAGGTTTTCTAGTTTATGCACATAGAAGTCTTCCTAGTAGCCTTGAATAATCTTTTGAATTTCTGTGGTGTCAGTTGTAATACTTCCCATTTCATTTTTTATTGAGCTTATTCAGAATTTTTTCTTTTCTTTTCTTGGTTAATCTTGCCAATTGTTTATCCATTTTATTTATTTTTTCAAAGAAGCAGCTTTTTGTTTCATTTATCTTTTGTTTTTTCTTTGTTTCAATTTCATTTAGTTCTGCTCTGATATTGATTATTTCCCTTCTGCTGGGTTTGGGTTTGGTTTGTTCTTGTTTCTCTAATTCTTTGAGGTATGACCTTAAATTGTCTGTCTGTGCTCTTTCAGGCTTTTTGATGTAAGTGTTTAGGGCTGTACTTTCCTCTTAGCACCACCTCTGCTGTAACCCAGAGATTTTGATAGGTTGTATCACTATTGTTCAGTTCAAAGAAGTTTTTAATTTCCATCTTGATTTCATTTTTGACCCAGTGATCATTCAGGAGCAGGTTATTTAATTTCCATGTATTTGCATGGTTTTAAAGGTTCCTTTTGGAGTTGATTTCCAGTTTTATTCCACTGTGATCTGAGAGACTGCTTGATACATTTTCAATTGATTAAATTCATTGAGGCTTGTTTTGTGGCCTATCATATGGTCTATTTTGGAGAAACTTCCATGTGCTGTTGAAGAGAATTTATATTCTGCAGTTGTTGCATGGACTGTTCTGTATATATTTGTTAAGTCCGTTTGTTTTAAGATATAGTTTAAATACATTGTTTCTTTGTTGACTTTTCTGTCTTGATGACCTGTTTAGTGCTGTCAGTGGAATATTGAAGTACCCAAATATTATTGCGTTGCTATCTCATTTCTTAAGCCTATTAGTAATTGTTTTATATATTTGGTGTTAAGTGCATATATGTTTAGGATTGTGATATTTTCCTGTTGAACAAGGCCTTTTATCATTGTATAATATCCCTCTTTGTCTTTTTTAACTGCCGTTTCTCTAAAGTTTTTTTGTCTGATATAAGAACAGCTACTCCTGCTCACTTTTGGTGTCTATTTGCATGAAATGTCTTTTTCCACCACTTTACCTTAAGTTTATCTAAGTCCTTATGTATTAGATGAGTCTCAGGAAGGCTGCAGATAGTTGATGAATTCTTACATATTCTGCAATTCTGTATCTTTTAAATGGAGCATTTAGGCTATGTAAATTCAATGTTAGTATTAAGATGTAAGGTAATATTCCATTCATTGTGCTATTTGTTGCTTGTATACCTTGGTTTTTTAATTTTGTTATTTAAATTGTATTTTAGATTTTATATGTTTTATAGATTCTGTGAGATTTATGCTTTAAAGAGATTCTGTTTTTATGTGTTTCCAGGATTTGTTTCAAGATTTAGAGCTTCTTTTAGCAGTTCTTCCAGTGGTGACTTGGTAGTGGTGAATTCCTACAGCATTTATTTGTTCAAAAAAGACTATATCTTTCCTTCATATATGAAGCTTATTTTTGCTGGATACAAAATTCTTGGCTGACAATTGTTTTGTTTGAGGAGGTTGAAGATAGGGCCCCAATCCTTCTAGCTAGTAGGGTCTCTATTGAGAAATCTGTTAATCTGATAATTTTTACTTTATAGGTTACCTGGTGCTTTTGTCTCACAGCTCTTAAGATTCTTTCTTTCATCTTAACTTCACATAATCTGATGACAATGTGCCTAGGCAATGATACTTTTTTGATCAATTTCCCAGGTCTTCTTTGTGCTTCTTGTATTTGATTGTCTAGGTCTCTAGCAAGGCTGGGGAAGTTTTCCTCAATTATTCCCCATATATGTTTGCCAAACTTTTAGATTTCTCGTTTTCCTCAGGAACAGTGATAATTCTTAGGTTTGGTCTTTTAACATAATCTCAGACTTCTTAGAGTCTTTGTTCATATTTTGTATTCTTTTTTCTTTGTCTTTGTTGGAATGAGTTAATTTGAAGACCTTGTCTTCAGCTCTAAATTTCTTTTTTCTATTTGTTTGATTCTATTGCTGAGACTTTCCAGAGCATTTTGCATTTCTATAAGCGTGTCCATTGTTTCCTGAAGTTTTGATTTTTTTAAATTTATACTATATGTTTCATTGAATATTTCTTCCTTCACTTCTTGTATTTTTTTTTATTATTTTCTTACATTGCGCTTTGCCTTTCTCTGGTGCCTCCCTAACTAGCTTAATAAATAACCTCCTGAATTATTTTTCTGGTAGATTGGGGATTTCTTCTTGGTTTGGATCCATTGCTGGTGAGCTAGTATGATTTTTTTGGGGGGTGTTAAGGAACCTTGTTTTGTCTTATTACCAGAGTTGGTTTTCTGGTTCCTTCTCATTTGGGTAGGCTCTGTCAGGGGAAAGGTCTAGGGCTGAAGGCTATTGTTCAGATTCTTTTTCCTATTGGGTGTTCCCCTGATGTAGTACTCTCCCCATTTTCCTATGGATGTGGCTTCCTGAGAACCTAGCTGTAGTGATTGTTATCTCTCTTCTGGATCTAGCCACCCAGCAAGTCTACTAGGCTCTGGGCTGGTTTTAGGGATGGTAATCCAGCACCTGTCCAGTGGATGTGGTAGGGGGTGAAATGAGTCTGAAGGTTCTTAGCTTTGGTGGTATAATGCACTATTTTTGTGCTGGTTGGCCTCCTGCTAGGAGGTGGCACTTTCCAAGAGCATCAGCTGTGGTAGTATGGGAGGAGCAGGCAGTGGGCAGAGCCCAAGACTCTCCTTGGGAAGGTCTTGCTGCACCTGCTGTGAGGGATGGGGGTGAGGTTCCCAGGTCAATGGAGTTATAAAATCCTAGGAGGATTGTGTCTGTCTTTACTGTGTCATGCAGCTTCTTAGGGAAGTGGGGAAAGCTGGCAGTCACAGGCTTCACCCAGCTCCCATGCAATCCAAAAGGGTGCCCCCACCAACAGCACCAAGTCTGTTTCCAGGCAATGGGCAAGCAGCACTGAGAACTTGTCCTAGGCTACTTGCCTCCCAGCTGCAACAGAAAGTACATCTTTCCTCCTCCTCCTGCCTGTGTACCTACACACCAGGTTCACACCCTCTCCTGAGTTCTGGCTAGGAGTCTTCTCCATCCCTTCAAATTGTTACAAAGTTCAGCTGGAGACATCTTTTTCCCAGTGGGCTTTTCCCAGTGCCTCTAGCCAGAGGACCCCTGTAAGGCCAGGCAGAAGTGGTTTGCTAGGTGACCCAGTGAGCTCAAAGGGCTTTCCCTTCTGCTTTCTTTACCTCTCTATTTCACTCAGCGCTCTCAACTGACTCAGCTCCAGGTAGAGTTAGAATCTTCTCCTGTAATCCAGGCCTTCAGTTTTCCCAGTACGGGGTGTGCCCGGGGGTGGACGATCTCCCTTTTCCACTTCCACAGTTTCGGTGCTCACAGTATTTTTGGTGTCTTCCTTGTCCTGCAGGAGCAATATGTTTCCTTCAGAGAGTCGGTGGGTCCTCTTGAGTTTCCTGATTTATTCCTGTAGTTGTTCTGGAGCAAAAAATCACAATGCAAGCCTCCACACACTGCTCTGTTCGCCCAAGTCAGAGCTGCAATCTAGTCTAGATCCTCACTACTTTAACTTTTATTTTTATTTTTGGAGTGCTAACTTTCACCAGAAGGTTACTAAATGAATTTATTTCTTTTACTGAAGGGTTTCTGTCAAATTTGAATAACATATAGCATGTTTGTAAAGACACTATCTTTGTAGATGCTCAGTATTGACTTAGATGTCTGTTTTTGACATATGGAAAATATGTACAAATGTAAGTTTAGACATAAATTTTTATTTGTCTAATTTTTATATTATTATTATTATTAAAGGAATTAAACATAAAACTCTAATGTCAAGAAATTCCAAATGATGGACAATGATACTTTTCTAAAACTGCTGGTATTAGAAAAATCCATCTACAGATGTAACTCCACCACTACTTTTTATTTCTTTCAAAGTACATGGTCTGAAATTCTTTCAGTAATTATTTTCTTAAATCTTCATTGTTAGCAATAAAGTCAATTCAACCAATGATGATTATTTTAATAAGAGAACCTATTAAATACATACCTTCAAAAGAAATTATTTATATTTTCAGTATATCAGAAACAGCCATCTAAGTCAATACTGAGCATCTACAATGATAGTCTCTCTTTAAAAACATGCTATGTGTTATTCAAATTTGACAGAAACCCTTCAGTAAAAGAAAGAAATTCATTTAGTAATCTTCTGGTGAAAGTTAGTACTCCAAAAATAAAAATAAAAGTTAAAGTAATGGGGATCTTGACTAGATTACAGCTCCGAGTATGTAAAAATAAACTTTAGTAAAAACTCTTTATTTAGTCTTACTACATTACTATCTGCTACTAAATTTTTGCAAGTTTTTATATGTAAAACAAAACTGCATTCTGTTCCTCTATGCCTTCTTTTGCCATAAAGCCACTTTCATGTGGACTGGACTACATACTAACATGACCCTAACTTTAAGATCTAATAGTAACTGAGGTGGCTGTAACAGAATATGCTTTAAAGCGTGTGTTGACATTCGTTAGAAACTTAAAAGTTTATTTTTTTGTAAAATTTGTGAATAGACCAAAAGGTTTGCAAAATTTACTTTTTGAGAAATACTCTGTATTATTGCAACATTGAAGCAAATGAAAGGCTTTTATAAGAGTGGATTTGCCTCTGGGAAGGATAAATATGTCACAAACTCTTGAATAAATCAGGCTATCCAATCAGCATAAATAGCCTGGGAAACTGCATCAATCCACTTTTCTTTCATTTCTTCCTTTTTTTTTTTTTTTTTTTTTTTTTCCTTTTTCTCTTCTTCTACAAAAACACATTGAAGATCTTGCTAAATGCCAGATACTGTGTTATACTCTAAGGATATAAAATAAAGATATGCAATGCAATCTGTCTTGGAGAGAGGGAAGTACTTAGGAGTAGGACACTTAAAATCAATTACTTTGTTGTATTACCATGTAAGAGAAGTATAGTACAGAAATGGGGACATTCTAACAAAATTCTCCAAGTCAAACATGCCATTTCAGTCATTTAGTATGATCCAGTCTATGCTTAAAATGTTCTTCTAGTGACTTTAAAGACTTAAAAATTGATTTCTTGTTTACACTCCTGTCAATCTTAAGTTGGAAGAGAATTCTACTTCCCATTATCCTAAGAAACCCAAGCTGAGGAAAGCTCCATTTTGAGACTTCCATGATGTTCAAGCCAGGAAAATGGGAATATGGAGATAGGTATACTAGGTCTTAAAATGCAACTCACATGTCATTGGCCAAAGCGAGTTGCATAGTCATAGATATCTTCAAAGATATCTAGGATGTATAATACTATTATGTCCTGGATTCAGACAGCCAGAAATACTCTGTGAACAGCAACAATAATTTCTCTACCAAATCAAAATACTATGAAGAGTTGTTCATGTCTCACTTGCCATACATCTTGCATATTTATAGGTAGCTGCATTTCCTTCTGCTTACAAGTATCTTCTTTATGTACTGGTAGCCCCAGGACTTCATATTTATAAAGAATGATTCAATACTCATATACAAGTAGTTCATATTTATTTTACCCAATGCTGGCTTGAAATAGATCTAGATCTTTGCTTTCTCTGAATAATTTAGTTTTCATTATATTTGCTTATTTATTTCTTCATCATTTTATATATGTTCTTCTGGTATTTGATGTCTTTTAATCAGTAATTATATACTCAAAATTCTAGCACCTTGCCATGCTTTACAAATGAATCCTTCCACTCTATTTCAACTAAGGCATGACAATATGTGGATTGACATGATATATTTTTCATGTAAGGCATGACAATATGTGGATTTTTTAAAGTACAGTGATGTTTATTTTTACTTGTTAGATATTTATCATTTTATTTATTTTTAAATTCTTTCAAAACAAATAAGAACAACTTTAGATCCCATCATTAAGAAAGCTAAATATGAAGTTCAACCATTTGACTGTATGCACGTTTTGGAACTCTTGTCAGATGTTTATGGTCTGGGAGACTTTCCTGGATCACTAACATGGTTCTGTATCACCTTGGTCATTTGTAAATCCATTTAACACTAGTGTAGTTCTTTGTTTTCTGGCTGTGGTCCTACTTTACAAGTCCTTACATCTACATGTCTTCTACAAATATGACTTCAATGTGAAAATCTGTACACTTAAAATGTTATTATTGGCTA
Organism: Alouatta palliata; assembly: GCA_004027835.1. NCBI lineage: Eukaryota > Metazoa > Chordata > Mammalia > Primates > Atelidae > Alouatta > Alouatta palliata. The sequence goes on along the minus strand of PVKV010016981.1, from coordinate 8,056 downwards.
TAGATGGTGCTATCATTAAATATTCAGTGGAAAACTATGAATAATAAGAATCAAGAGTAGCAAATTTAAGTAATTTTAAGTCTGTAGTAATGATCTTTTTCTAGATCTTTTATGTGGTCTGCAGCTTAATGCTAGGTGACCCCTCAGGGATAAATAAGAAGCAAAATAATAATATCTAAGAATTGAAAGAGGCTTTTGAGGTCATCTCCTCTAACTTTCCAACCAAAATCTAAAATATTCTGTATATTCCTAAAGTTGAAAGGAATGAGTCTGTCATCCCAAACTGAGAGAGTGGCAGAAACTAAGGCAAAGCTAGGGAAAATTATACCACGTTTTGGAGAGATAGCAACTGAAGCTTAACATTCAGATTTGGAGATCAGGCAATGCAAGGAAGCTGAAAACTAGAAAGCCAGTTTGGAGTCACAATGTGTAAAACTAGGCAAAAAAAAAAAAAAAGTTTAGATTTTATATCTGAAGGTTTATGTGCTTCGTATTGGAGTTAGTGACAAGGCATTAGAAGTTTCATGTAGAGAAATTGCTCTGAACTTTAGCACCTATTCTCCTCTTAAAGAAAGCCAAGGAAATTTTTAAGGAGTAAAGAGATTTAACGTCATAGATAGGGTTTTTTAAAAGAGAAGCAGTTATTTATAGTGAGGTCAGTGAGATTCCTTGCTTCAAATTAATGGACTGGTCACTGTAGAGAATAGCCTCTCTATTTCCAGGTAGTCGAATGCAGACGACCTAATAGTTCTCTTTCATCTTGGATTTTTATGGTGCTGATTACATTAATTAGGAAAAGATACTGTATAATGAAGCTCTTCAGGAAAAAAAAATTAATAGGTTACTTTAATAAGTTTTTTCTGTGATTTGTGTTGCTGATATGAACAGCAATTAGCCAGCTAAGTAATGAGCCACTAATGAGCATGTCTTTCTTAGATTACTTTGCAAGTGCACGAGAGGAGTTGTACTATAAAGTCAAGCAATGATTTCTTTTCTGTGGGTTCCTAGTTTGACAGAATTTTTAAAAGCCCACAACAATGAACCTCATTATTTATTAATATGGCCCCAAAACACCTCTTTGAAAGTTACCTTACAATTCTTAATAATCTCTTTCTTTAGACAGTTATTCTTGTGGTTTTTTGGATTTTTAAAAATTGATACATAATAGATGTACAAAGTTTTGATAATTTAATAGATTTATATAATTTATAAAGATCAAATCAGTGTACTTGGGACATTTATCACTTTAAATATGTGTCTAGTGCCATTTGAAGTCTTGTCTTCTATCTATTTTGAAATATATAATGGATTATTATAAACAATAGTCATTCTACTGATCTAACATTGGGTCTTATTTCTTCTATCAAACTTTATATTAGACAGTTATTTTATGACACATATATTCATATAAAACTGTATTCAAGGCTGGCAGAGATCATTTCTACAAAGTAGCCTCAGACAGGTGAGGGGGGAAAGGCTGAACACTCATCCAGGTGGGTAGGTACTACAAGATTTCACTTAGAACTGTCTCTTCTTGACTAAGTAAAAAATTCAATGTAGCTTTTGAATTTATTTGAAATTCCCCAGTTTCATGGCTCAAGATAAAGCCTTACTTGACAAAAATTTAAATCACATATGATTGGGCAGCTTAGTGTGGTGGAGAGAAAATAATACTGGGATTTCGGAATCTTGAATTTAAATCTTTCTCTAGTTTTAGAACTCAGTCAAGTCTTTTAATCTTGACCCTACTTTTTAATCTGAATAGGGCATTTGACTGTGATTTTTCTCTGAATCTCTTTCCAGCACAAAAATTGTATGACTCAAATCAGATGATTTTCAAAACAGTTTAATCAGAATAATTTATTGAATTTCATGTTTCTTTTAATCACATAATGCAATAAGTATATATTTTGCTCTACTTTTTGTTTTCCCTATCCTATCTCAACAGTATGATAAAATCCTTTAAAACAATACCAATTCTAATACAAAATTTCACCCAATGTAAATGCATTCTAAACAAAGCTCTCTTTTTATTGTAACATTGCTAGAAAGCTTAGGAAATCCAAATCTTTACTGTAAAGCTTGAGGCCACCATTTCTGGTATCAATATTATTATTATTATTATTTTTTTTTTTATATATACTTTTTATTGCATTTTAGATTTGGGGGTACATGTGAAGAACATGCAAGATTGTTACATAGGAACACACATGGCAGTGTGATTTGCTGCCTTCCTCCCCATCACCTATATCTGGTATTTCTCCCCATGCTATCCCTCCCCAACTCCCCACCCCCTGCTGTCCCTCCCCTTTTTCCCCCCAAC
>PVKV010016980.1:0-49165 GCA_004027835.1 Alouatta palliata | reverse complement strand
AAAAAAAAAAAAAAACCACAGTTGACCTAGCTTAGCCCACATCCCCAGGCACCTGTCTCTCAAAACCAGGCTAGCCCACCACCTCCAGGAGCCCTTTCTCATTCACTGCCAACTCAAAGGATTCCTTGCCCCTACTGAGCCCCTCAGGCTTTATTGGTTCCACTCTTACTTTTACTCCTCTGCTTTCTATGCCCATCCCCCATGCGCTTCCTCCATCCAGCTAGCAAGCCTGCCCAGCGCAGACATTGTCTCTATAACGCCTCATCCAACTGGGTGTCCGCAGGCTTTTATGCCATCCTCATCCTCAGCCCCATCTGGTGGCCCATGACCCCCACCTGGGTCTGCCTGGTCTGTCCTTAATGTCTGTATATTGTTTTATAAAAATCCTGCCTCTCCCCTACTCCCCCTAACTTTTTTCTACCCTGGTTCTATTTCTTTTCGCCAGTGCAATCATAGATTTATGCATTCATTTATTCATTCAGAAAATACTGACAAACACCTGCTATGTGCCAGGCACGGTGCTAGGTGTTGGGGCTTACAGCTGGTAATCATATTCCTCTCCCTCCATGTCCTAAACCATTTGATAAATACATATGGGAAACAAACACAGGATCCAAATCTCTACCAGTTTTGTTGCTGACTATGCTGGATTGGAGAACTGGCTGGACCCCACAGCCAAGTGGGCTTCCTTCCTACCACTCTTCCCTCACCTCCAGAGTCTAGGCTCATCCGTCCCAAGCAGCAGGCTGCAAATGCTCACCTGTCAACAGCCAGGGGCTCTACCACCCCACATCCATGGAGCCTTAGTAGGGGAGTCACAGGGAATGGGACATTTTTGCTTAAATTTAGGAAGTTCTTGCATCTCCTGAAGCCCAAACAGCAAATTCTTTTTTTTTTTTTTTTGAGACAGAGTCTCCCTCTGTCACCAGGCTGGAGTGAGGTGGCGTGATCTTGGCTCACTGCAACCTCCGCCTCCTGGGTTCAAGTGATTCTCCTGCCTCAGCCTCCCGAGTAGCTGAGATTACGTGTGTGCGCCATCACGCCTAGCTAATTTTTGCATTTTTAGTAGAGACAGGGTTTCACCATGTTGGCCAGGATGGTCTCGATCTCTTGACCTCATGATCTGCCCAACTCGGCCTCCCAAAGTGCTGGGATTACAGGCGTGAGCCACTGTGCCCGGCTCTAACCAGCAAATTCTGAGAGCAGTAAGTCCCAGATTACAATCCCTTGCTTAGGCATTTGATAACTCATTAGTCATGGAAAAGCTCTGATGACTTATTCAATCAGAAAATATCTTTGAGCCGCCTCCATGGGCATAACCCATGAGAGCTGCAAAGAGGAAACAGAGAGATATGAGGCCTGGTGCTGTCCTCAAGGGGCTCATACTCCAAATTCAGATGCAAGATATGCATGCCCAACAGGGAAAATGAAGGTAAAGCCTTGCAGTCAGTCCTCGCTGCTGCTTGATTAAAAACTGAAACCACTGGACAGCTGAGATTAAAAAGAAATTCTTAGCTCTAGATTTACCATCGAGTATATTCCTATCCTCCTTCCCTAAACGTATTTGTTAAAAGATTATTCTATGAAGCTCTTTCTGAGAGTGTTGAAGGGTTTTAAAAAGTCTCTGGTTGGGGGCTGCACACAGTGGCTCAGGCCTGTAATCCCAGCACTTTGGGAGGCCGAAGCAGGTGGATCACCTGAGGTCGGGAGTTTGAGATCAGCCTGGCCAACATGGTGAAACTTCGATTCGATTGAAAACACAAAAATTAGCTGGGCATGGTGGGGGGTGCCTATATTCCCAGCTACTCGGGAGGCTGAGGCAAGAGAATCACTTGAATTCAGGAGGCAGAGGTTGCAGTGAGGTGAGATTGCGCCGCTGCACTCCAGCCTGGGCAACAGAGCAAGATGTCGTCTCCAAAAAATATATAGACATATATAGCTGGGGAGAAAAAGTGGCAGCATTCCCTTCTAAAGCTTATTTTCATTGCTATTAAAATGAAAACAAGATTACTAGCCAAAAATGCAATGTTGACCTTTCAGCTAGCAACTTTAATGTAAGACTCTGTTCACAGAAGCATTTATTGATCAAAGTTATTTGACATTTTGATGGTTTTCAGAAGTCCGACTTTTCCAAAAATGCAAAGCCAACTATAGCCATCAATAACTCACATGTTTGCATTGAAAAAAATTGCAAAAATGAGATCGAAATATATAAAAGTTTCTCCACACTTTCAGAAAAGAGCAGTCCTGGCTCTTCTTGAAGGTCAAAGCAAAACTCCATGATCTCTGCATATGGGACTGGTTAAGAGGTCACCATCTTATCTGGAAAACCATCTGGGCAACTGTTCTGAGTCATTCTCAGGGAAGAGGGATGCTAAGAGAGAGGCAATTGAACAAGCAAAGCCAGATGACTAGAGAACATACTCTTTCTGCTGACTTTCCAACCTTTGAACTTCATTCTTCCTTACACTGGGGATGGTTACTTCTTCTCTCGCCTCAAAGAGAAAGAATTGGAGAGGGAAAGAGAAAGATCATGAAATTTCAACCAGGCTGACATCCAGGAAATCTGTGCATTCACTGGGAGACTAAGGCATTCTATCTAGGAAAATAATGTAACAGTATTTGTTGGGTACCTCTTCTATGTCAGTCATTTTCCAGAGTGCGTTTTAATCGTTCATCTCATTTAGTGCTCATATTGAGTCTGAGAGATAGGTGCTACTATAATCGTTTTCATGAATGGGGAAACTGAGGCTGAGAATTAAATGGCAATGGTTGTAACAGCTGCCATTTGTTGAGCATCTTTGTGCCCGACACTTTACGTTCATGAAATCCGTTCAGGCTTCTCAGCAAGGTCATGTAGTACTAGTCACATAGTGTCTTGTTTAATCCTTTTTAAAACCCTATAAAGTAGGAATTTTCCATGGAACAGATGAAGAAAACTGAGGTTTAGAGAGAGAAAATGCTCCCTGAGACTCCGCCTGGGAAAGTGGGGAAGCCGGCTGCATGCCCGTATCTCTCTGCCTCTACAGCCCCTCCCCTGGAATGAGTGTGGGCAAAGTGAAGGAAGCTCGTGTTTGCTGCATCTTCCCCTCTTTCTCCTCTCCCACCTTGCCCCCTAAGTTCAATATTCCCGTCAGCATGGTAACCTGAGAGCAAGGTAATGCTTAGCTCAAATCACTAGTGTTATTTTCTGGGAATCAGGGAGGATACTGGGCTGAAAAACAAGGCAGGAGCCACACCTCCATATAGGTGACCCTCCATTCTGTCTCTGAGAGCACTCAGCCCGCTAAGGATAATCACAAGGACAACGTCAAGGGCATGGGCTTGGAAGGCAAACAGCTGGGGTAGGATTCCAAGCCCTCCATTAGTAGCTGTGTCTGACTGTGGGCACACTATGACTCTTTCTAAACAGCAGTCTCCCCCACTGTAAAATCAAATAATGCCCACCTATACTGTGATACTGCAATATGGTGATGTTGAGAAGGTGCCCAGTTCAGTGCCCAGAACATACAAAGTGTTGATGATATGGACAGTTTGGCTGTGATCAGCATCTGCCTGAGGCCAAGGCTTGAGTTCGCTGTGTTTATTGTGTCTCCCCAGGTGCACAGCCTAGTGCTAAGCTCGTAGTCAGGTTGACATAAATATTGTTGAATTATTCACAACCTGAGTTATGATAATGAGCCTTGGGGGCACAACTCCAGCACCAGCCCCATGACTTATATAACTTTTGTCTCAGTCTATTCAGGTTGCTATAATAAAATGCGTAAACGGATGGCTTGCAAAAATTTCTTTCTTTTTTTTTTTTTTTTGAGACTGAGTCTCACTGGAGGGCAGTGGCACAATCTCGGCTCACTGCAACCTCTACCTCACAAGTTCAAGAGATTCTCCTGCCTCAGCCTCCCGAGTAGCTGGGACTACAGGTGCATGCCCCCACACCCGGGTAATTTTCTGTATTTTTAGTAGAGACGGGGTTAAACCATGTTGGCCAGGATGGTCTCGATCTCTCAACCTCATGATCTGCCCGCCTCGGCCTCCCGAAGTGCTGGGATTACAGGCATGAGCCACCACGCCCGGCTCAAAAATTTATTTCTTAGTTCTGGACATTGGAAGTCTAAGATCAGGGTGCCAGCACATTTGGGTTCTGGTAAGGGCTCTCATCTGAAGTGCAAACTGCTGGGATTTCCTCATGTCCTCACATAGCAGAAAGATAGCAAGAGAACCCTCTTGGGTCCCTTCTCTAAGGTCATTAATGCCATTCATAAGGGGTTTACCCTCATGACCCAATCACCTCCCAACGGCCCCACCTCTTAATACTGTCGTATTGGGGGTTAAGGTTTCAACATATGAATTTGGGGGACATATTCATTCCCTAACAAACCCTTATTTACATAAGACATCCATTTCCCCTTTAGCCTGGACAGCACCTCCCTGAATCCCTCAGGCTCAAGGAGGGTAAGATCAAGAGAGCTCTTTGCCCAGGCTCCTAGTATCCAAGTAGCAACATTCTTTGTAGCTCTTAGAGGTTTGACTCTAAGCAGGTCTGTAGGATTTTCATGCCACAGGAAATATTTCAGTTCTATGTACTAAGCACTCTGAGAGGGTTAGGGGTAAGTGGTAAAAAGACAGATGTGGTCCCTGTGTTGATGTCACTTAAAGCCCAGCAGAGGAGTGGAAGACCAGGGAGGGAGGAAGAGGTTTGGAAGCGATTCCTGGCTGAGTGCATGGTGGAGGTCTAGTTTTGACATTCACCTATCCCTGCGGCCTCCTTCTCCGCTTCTGTCCACATCTTTCCAGACTCTGGATCAAATGCTGCTTCCCCTGAGGCGCCCTCTCTGACTCTCTCCGGTCCACACATAGCCCATGGCATGTTGTTCATTCCTCTGGGGTGGTTCTCATGAGATTGGTTCTGATCTGTTTCTCCCTCTTCCCCTGATCTCAGCACAATGCTTAGTCCCCAGACGTAGTTAACAGACTTTCATTAAAAAATAAGTGAATGAAAGAAAGGGCATCTTTATGGTCTTGAGCAAATCTTTTAACTTGTGCATGTCTCCGTTTCCTTGTCTGGCAGTAGGAATAATAATCCATCACCATGTGGGTGAAAGTCCGAGGGACCTGGAAAAGGCACCATAAAGGTGGAGCGGCACGACCCTAGTCCAGGGGCTCCTGGAAGGGCATCCTCTCGGGAAGGGCCTGCAGACTCCCAGGCTAAGCCCCTGAAAGCCCACCTGCTGGACTCCTCACACACCTCAGCCTCTCCCCACCAACACCACCAAGTTCCCATTCCCTGTCTCTCTCTAAAAGTCCTAGGGTCCTAGGGAAACATCCAACTCCTTAATAAACTATGGAGGGCTATTAGCCTTCACCTCTGTCTACCCAGGAGACCAGACAGGCCAGGGCTGCTGGAGGCACCTACCTGAGAGAAAGCAGTGAGTGTGTGAGTGTGAGTGTGAGTGTGAGAGCTGTGAATGTGAGCACTGTGTGAGCAGTGTGGGGTCCCACCGAACCCCTCTCCATCCCCCTACCCTGAGTGACATGAGCCCTGCTTGGCCTCCTGAACCCGGGGGCAGCGACACTGGCATCAGCTCCTGCTCCCCAGTGGCCAGTGGGCTGTGCTCTTTGCTAACATACAGCAGCCCCTCAGCCTCCACCCCTACCAGGGGCTCCTGCCGTTTCGGGAGGGTAATCCCTCTGTGGAGCCCAGGCTGACTGGCACCCCTAGGCTCTCTGCCCCCACCTTTATCCAGGGAAGCAATCCCTTGGGGAGCGAGGACCCGACATCCACGTCCTCCCTGCACACTCCGAGGGCTGATGGCACCCCAGGCCTTCTGAGGTCAAATGGGCCACGGGCACCTCCCTAAACACCACGCACAGCCTTTAAGGGGAAGTGGTCCCCACAGCCCCAGGCAACCCGACAGAGGTGCCAAGAGAGTCAGGGAAAGCATCCCACAGGGCAGAGCTGGCGGGCCTGGGAGATCAGCTTCTCTGCCAGCTCGTTTATAGAGCTGAAAAGTGGGCCCCAGGAACGAGAATGGGCTTCTGAGTCCAGATCCGCCTGTACCGGGCTGGCTGGCGCTAAGTGAGCAACGCAAACCAGGCTGCAGTCAAATGCCACAAGTGGGCCAAGGCCCGGCTCCAAAGCTCTAGGACTTTAAGTAAAGCCACTGGTGATCTGGTTGCCAGAGGCTCAGAGCCGGGTGTCCTTGGTTGCTTGTGCTCTCCTTGGGGGTCAGGGAAGCCACCTCCACTGCCCTGGCTCACGGCCCAGCTGCAAAGCTTCTGGCCTGGGGACACCAGGTGCCCTCAGATGCCTCTCTCTCCACTCTCCTCTCTGAGGCATCCATCACTTTTGTTTTGCCTGGGTAGGAGCACAGAGCACCACCCCCCTCCCCTGGGGGAAGAGGAGGAGGTTTCTAGGATCTTTTAGGGAGCTTCCAAGAGGAAGTGGTTTGCACAGGCCCCCACTCCCACACACACACAAAGTCTCACTATGTCAACACCCACATATGAACCACAGGCGAGTATTGTGACTGAGAGGCCAAATGGAATCCCCAGCAAATTCCTTTATTAGGCAAGTCCCATAGTGTGTTTAAAATAAATGCACACACACACACACCTCAAACTGAAAGACATTCATTGCCACCAGAGCCCAAATCTTCTGTACTTTCCTCTGCAGCCAAAGCTGGCCTGAGCAGAGGCTACATGAGTCATTTAAATAAAAGCCTAAAAAGGAAGAGCCCCCTTCCCTGATACACACTGATAACTCCAGCTGATAAAAACATATATAAATGAAAAGGAAGAAGAGGTGTTTGCCCCAGGAGTCATGAGGTTGCAGTGGCATGTCAACACAGGCTCAGAGACCAGCCCCTGGTGGGCTGAGGAAACCTAGCAAAGCGCAAAAGCCACAGCCCTCTTCCTACCGCTTCCCTCCTGCACAGACTGTTACCTTCTGGAGGCTGTTCTATGGAGCCAGCCTCATTGCAATCTTCGTTCCTGTAAGCTGCGGAGTCCATTGGAAATCACTTCCCAGATACAGGCTTGGTGTTTTGTTTGGGTTTGGTTTTTGACACTAGACTGACTGCGTAACACAGTACCTCTGCTAGGTGCCAAGCCCTGGGCTTCATGTGTCTTCACGGTGTTTCTAACTCACTGGAGGATTGACAGAGGCACAGTGACTAGTTCTTACCATTGACTGAACAGAGCGTTTCACTAGCCATTGTCCGGTAGGAAAGCATTATCTGTACACACACAGGACTGAGACACCTGTGTGTGCCTCAGTCCAGAGGGAAAGCCCAGGTCAGCAGAATCTCAGTGACAGCAGGAGATGCCCTTTCCTACCTGGCTGGCCAGCAAGGCTTTGTGTACATCTACGAAACCCAGGAGTGTGCTCTGTAGGGAGGGGAGCTCCAGCCTCCCAAGAGGAGGCAGTGAACTTCATGTAAAACTCTATTGATGAGCATAGCTTCAATTTTAGTGTAATATTCTGGTTGGTCAAATTAAATTGTACCAGTGAGGAGAGATTCTTTTAAAACTTTGAACAGCAGATTTAGAGAAAAATATTTTAATGAAAATATTCAATGTTGGCAGGATGCAGGAAAAAAGGCACTCAAACACTCTTGAGTAGAGGATGAATTGCTGTGCGTTATCTAAAGGGCAAGTCGACCATATGTATCTAAAGCTTTGAATGGCAATTCTCCTTTTAGGGATTTGGATGTAAGAAGTAATAAGAAATGTGCCGAGAGATTTAGTTATGTGGTTGTACACCAGCGCATAATTTATATGAGAGAGAAAAATGGACAATACAGCTGTCCAACGTAAGGGAAATGGATTACAAACAAGATGGTATAATACATTGGAGTATAATGTAGTCATTAAATAATTATCTATGTATGGAAATACATTTGCAGGGAAAATGTTTATGATGAATTGTGAAATGAAAAAAGATTAGGTCACAAAACAGTATTACAGTGTGATTCTATCTTTGTTAAAACAGAAGTATTCACAAGACCGAAAGTCTGAAAAAACATGACCAAGTTTTAGATAATGCTATGTCTTTGTAGATGAGGCGATGGGGATTTTTAAATTCTCTTTTGGGAAATATGTCTTTTCTGATTTTTCTGTGTACATACTGCTTTTGTAGTAACAAAAATATGTTTAAAAATTTAAAAACTCTTTTGTACAATTATAAAAGTTCTCATGTTTAGAAAAAAATCAAACAAGTACTAAAGAATGAAAAATGAAAAACGGTAGTTGTATTTCTGATCTCCCCTACAACCTTAACCTCCTATATCTGCTTCCTGGTAAGATGGTTAAAGAATTTAAATTTCCTTCCAGAAAGTTTGCAGGCATGTGTGTCTATATACATTGTGTATACAGGGACGCATACACACATAAACAACAATATCTAATTTTCAGAACTTGGTTTTCTCTTTGTATCTCTTGAATAACTTTTCAAATAATCATATTTAGCTCTGTCTCATTGTTAAAGGGCTATGTAATATTCCATTAAATACATTTCTTGAAAGCCAATTTAGAGGTAAATATTCACATACTTCTCTTTACCTGTTCTTATTCCACCACAGGAGAAATCGAAAAGCTACAGTGAGAGAAATCAGAATTTGGAAGAAAGAATGGTGTAGCTTGTGTTTGTTTTTATTCCAAGAACTAGAGAGTAGCTTTCACTTGGCTATTGCGTGTTTTTTTTGTTTTGTTTTGTTTTTTGTTTTTTTTTTTTTTGAGACAGAGTCTTGCTCTGTCACCAGGCTGGAGTGAAGTGGCATGATCTCGGCTCACTGTAACCTCCGTCTCCCAGGTTCAAGCCATTCTCCTGCCTCAGCCTCCTGAGTAGCTGGGATTACAGGTGTGCACCACCATGCTCAGCTAATCTTTGTATTTTTAGTAGAGACAGGGTTTCACCGTGTTGGCCAGGATGGTCTTAATCTCTTGACCTCATGATCTGCCCACCTCAGCCTCCCAGAGTGCTGGGGTTACAGGTGTGAGCCACTGCGCCTGCCCCACTTGGCTATTGTAAAAATATTTTTGATTACTTGCAAACTTCTGCATGCTTACCAACCTATAACCACTGAAAAAATAATGTGTTCACCTTGCACAGGTCCCCTTTCATAGGTCTTTGGACCTAACATAAGGTCTTAATACATGTCAGGTGCTCAATGAACACTTACCAAATTAGCAACCAATAATTTGCCACACCGGTACCTCTCTCCCTGCTGGATGCACATCTTGATCTGATCCTGTCCTGCTGGAACAGTTACACAGCAGCTACCATCATGGTGCGTTAACTATCCCATCATATTTAGATATGTTCTTTCTTTTAATTTAGATGTGATGTTCTGAAGGGAACATATCAGCATGGCAATATCATGAGTACCATTCTTTCCAAGTTCAAGAATTTGTAAAAGAGCTAAAATCATTTTCCCAATTCCAATCAAATCAATCAATCATGTCAGAAGCCCTTTGCATTAGTCAAAAGAGGAAAGCAACATTTTAATTCTGCTGTTGATGAAAACAAGACACACCCTGCATGCACAGAAGTAAAGGAAGAGATTGGAAGCCTGCGTTTTTCTTGTAATGAATGATTGCTTTCCTTGAATTGACCTGGTGTTTTAGTGTAAGTTTATAAGCTTAGTAAGTTTAAGATGTTTCTTCACTGGGTTGAAAGGAGTCAGTGCCAGGATGAGATCTGAACTCTCGCTGATGGTTCTTTTCAACCTTCCTGCCAGATCCATCATCCACAAGGTGGTTTCTGAAAGATCTCATTTGATGTCTGGGGCTGGAGTTAGGGAATTTGGAGGGAGCATGGTGCGGTAGGAAGTGGGGAAAGAAAGGTACCAAGAAGCATTCGGGAGATTAACCTGGCATCTGTATCCCAACGTTAGTTAAAGGAGAACTGACATACTGATTTGATGTCCCTTTAATGAGGTAGGAGCCTTGGAAAATTTATCCTCCTCTTTTATCTCATTAGTTTGGAGCTGATGGAAAAGTGTCCGCTGTCATCCTCCCTTGACTGCACTGTGCGCCTGTGGAGGAGAGACGGGGCATACATAGGTAGGAAACATCAACCTGGCCTCCTCCCAGCCTCAGTCCCGGGCCAAAGATGTAGCCTCCATTGATTTATGAATTAGACTCTGAGGTAAAATGAATTAGTCTGCTCAGGCTGCCATAACAAAATACCACAAACTGAGTGGCTTGACAGACATTTATTTTCTGTTAGCTCTGGAGGCTGGAAGTCTGAGATGAGGGTCCAAGCATGGTTAGGCTCTGGTGAGGGCTCTCTTCCTGGTTTGCAGATGGCTGCCTTCAGGCCGTGCCCTCCCAGGTGGAGAGCGAGTGAGCTCTCCCAAGTCTCTTCTTATAAGGACACTAATCCTATAAAATCGGGGCCCCACCCTCATGATCTCATCTAACCACAATTACTTCCCTCATGTCCCTATCTCCAAATACTGTCACAGTGGGGATTCGGGCTTCAACATATGAATTGGGGGAAATACGATTCAATCTATCACATAAAGTTACCTTACTTTTACGAAATTTAGTAACATCAAAGATATTTGTACTTACAGAAGTCAGCTTAACGGACAAAGGCAGTAACTTTGGTAAGATGCTGTGTTATCATGAGAGTCATGTCTTGGTAGAACAGTTCAGGACTGGGGGGCGGAGGGAAGAGACCTGGCGTGTGGGATGTAGAGACCAGCTTAGCCTGACTTGCTGCTCAGAGGGACTCTGTCCTTGTTCCAGTAGAGTTGTCTTGTCTCCTAGCTTATATTCCTTAAAGCAGGTGCTAGGATGACTTTGAATTTATCCTGCAAGTTCTTAGTATATTTCTGAATAAGCTATGCACTCCCGTGATGTGTTTGATGGGAGACATTCGAGGCCTCAGTGTCCAAGGCCAATTGCCCTGGAATTGTTTCTTATGGAAATACAGAGGCAGCACTTACTTTGATTAAGATGACCTAGCAAGGACTAAGGAGACCTAGGAAACTAAGCAATAAGCTTTGCCTGATTGTGTATATATATATATATATATATATATATATATATATATATATATATATGATTTACTTACTTACCTCTATCCTTCCAGGGACCTTTGGGCAGAGCAGCCCCTGTGGTATTTTCACTCCCGTCTCCTGGAGCCACCCGAGAGTCCCCTGTGAAGTTTTGGCAGATCTCCAGAGCATGCCTGCTCGCCCTGGAAGAGAGATGTTTCTGCTGGGCACGAGGGAAAGGAGGAGCAGGAGGATGTGATGGAGGACAAGGCTCGTGCTGAGGTTGGTGCTGGCACATTCTTCTCACCTGTGTTTACTTTGTAGCTTACAGGCAGATCAGCACAGAATACAAAGCGCAGCTTGAAAGAGTCAAGGCATGATCTGGAGAAACAAATAAATACAGGAACGAAAGTACTCTCCTTCCATCCCAAGATTCATGCTGCTGACTGGGACCAGGAGGACTTGTTGGCCTACCTGTGGGAGGGTTGGAGTTGACCTTCCAGCTTTGTCCTCCTTTTGACCAACCAAAAGGCTGTTGCCCCTGACCTCGGAACACAAGGAGACACAGCACCATACACAACCCACAGTCACGTCTGAGAAAGCCAGACCGGGAACATTCAATTGCAGCACATATCTCACTGTCATGAGATGCATTTAAAAGCAGGGCTTCCTAACCAGGAAAAGGCAGAAACCATCAGTTTAATGACCAATTCTATGAAAGTCAAAGTCAAAGCAAGAGATTTTGAGAAGGCCCTGGTCAATGCAGTCTTGATTTAGAACTCTGTGAAATATATGGATTTCCAAGAAATGCCTGCCCTTTAATAAATTGAAAAGAAGGTCATTTCATGAGCTACTGCTCACCAGCTATGTCACAACTCAAGACAGAACACCTGCTCTGCCAGCAAAATCATGCATCCTAGGTTTTTCCTTAGGAGCCTCCTAGAATACTGATCGCAAGTATAACCTAGTCACTGACTCCTGCTTAGAGCTGCAAACATGTTCAAAATAAGAAGCAAAGAAACAGGGTAAGCATAGACCAGGAAAAGCTTCTGTCTTGTGAAAACCTGCATCTCTATGATCTTGTTCCCAGACACGTTCCCAAGGTTATCAAGGGGTGCTCTGGTTGCTCCCAGAAGACTCAGAATGTGTCGGCGTGGCACAGTGGATGATTCAGAAATATAGTAATTTTAGCGTGCATTTGATATGGAGAAAACAATTTTGATAGATCTACAACTTAGAAAACAAAAGTACAGGGAGAGGAGAGGTGGGAAGAGGGGAAAGAAAAGAATAAAAGGGCGTGGTGGGGGTACTGATGTACTGATGTGGACAAAAACCCTGTTAAGATGGCTGTGAGCTACAGCAGATCCAGGGAGACACCTGCCAGCAAGTTCAAATTTCAAGATTAGGGAGGAAAGGGGGTAAACTGGGAGGCAGAGGAGGGAAAGAAGTGGGGAAGGGCAGAGGGAGAAGGAGGAGGGATGGAGGAGGAATCGGGGAAAAAGGATATCTAGTTCAAAAAACTCAGAATAGTTATATGATGCTTGCTCCCCAGGCATGCAAGAGGGTGAGCAGAGGCTTCGCACGTGACCTTGATCTTGTATAAGAAAACTATAAGGTATTTTTGTTTATGATTCTGTCCAGTTGGACTATGGATACCTGAGAAACTGTCTTTAAATTATTTCCAAGAAAAACACACAGGAAAAAAAGAATCTGACCTCTTCTATAGTGTATCCGGGCCGGTGAATGGGAAATTGTAAACTTACAGAATAAAATGTTTGTAGCACTCTTTGTGAGCTAGGGTTTCCTGAGTTCCACTCTCAAGTTCACCCTAATTAGCTTGTGCCCTCCTCCAGCAGTCATATCCACTGAGTTAGCTATCAAATGAGAAGTGGGATTTGATGATCTCTAAGTCTCTTTCCAGCTCTAAAAACGTCAGGTTTCTCTGAATGTCTATTTTGAAAAAGCAATATGTTGATTGAATTCTGGATGCCAGTAGCAATTCTTCCAGGATGCCAGAGATCGAACACAACCACAACAAAAATCAGTTGACTGGATGCAAAAAATCACTCACCTGAAAAATATCACATATGAGTTGGTAGTTTGAAAATAAAGTCAAAGCTCAGGGAAAAAGGCCCTTCTTAACTAATGGATTCAGTCAGCCTGAATCTTGTTCCAACACGGAAAATCTATGTAACTGACAGGTGGCCCTTGTTCCCCGTTACCAATGTGATCATGGGTTCCTGTTGTCATATCCGTTCCTTCTTCCAGCCTGAAGAGACTGCTAATCTTCTCTCTCCAGAAGATTCTGTCCTTGAAGCTGAGATTAAAGAAGGCATACACAAAGAGAATGCATTTGGCAATAACGGGTTAGTCTGAAAGAATCACCCAGGTCAAAGAGAAGGTCCTCCTAAAATCATGCAGCCTTTCTTGGCAGAGGCATCCCAGGCCACCCTGTCATCTGCAAGAGTCACTGTCCCTTAGCCAACCCCACCACCCCATCCTGTTAGTATAACTGAGATCACAACTCAAAACCCACACATTGAATGTCCTTCTGCAGGATTCAGGCTACTCTAAGGCTCCCCCAGTTTCACTTGGTCATCACATATGACCAAGGCCCCCTCAGTTCTTCTCCCCAAGCTCCGTGGCCGATGTTCCTTCCCCCAGCGCCAGTTAAGGCAGGACTGCCTCACTGTTCCTCCTCAGGAGCTCTGTGCAGGCACTCCTGAGAGCATGAGGTGGAGGGCAGGCCCTGAGGCTCCCAAAGCTGTGGAAACCTGGTGTACCACAGAGACCCCGTGTGCCTGCCTGGTCTGCAGATGCTGCGATGTGGCGGGTTCTACAGAGAAGGAGGGCAAATTAGTGCTTCTCTCTAGCTCTGTGGGTTATTTTCTTCCCTGGGTCCCACACTGGCCTTCTTGGGTCACAATCCCTGTGATGTTTGCATAACGACAAAACCCCCTAACAATGCATTTCTCAGAATGGAGAGCCGTGACCGTATATGTTTTAAGGCAAGAAACCACTAAACAGTGATACGTACATCCTGTAAACATTTTATTTCAATTTGCAACATTAAGATATATGTTCATTCGCCAATCTTTTGATACAGGGCCAAGGCTGTTTCTTCAACTGAGAGATGAGTTCAACATGGTCTTCCATAATGCATTATATATGATTTTCAATTTCCACTTCTTAAAAGTAGAGTAAGAATTCAGTGATATTTGCAGAGCAATATGAGTGCAGTGTCCCTGCAGATTTTATAATTTCTCCCACACTTTAACAGTGGTTTCACGTATCCTCAATTCAGTATCACCCTTCAGCTAGTCTTCTCAAAGTCTTCATCTTAGCTTTCAGAAAGTTTTCATTCATTACATTTCACATGAATTTCATGAATTTTCATTTTGTTTAAATAAATGTATCAGCACAATGAAGTGCACAATGGGCACAAACAGGTCTGAGCACATGGGTGCTAAGCACCCAGCTCAATCCCTCACTTGCTGATGGTTGTTTTTTTTTTTTTTTTTTGAGATAGAGCTTCAATCTCATTGCCCAGGCTGGAGTGCAATGGTGCGAACTCGGCTCACCGCAACCTCCGCCTCCCAGGTTTAAGCGATTCTCCTACCTCAGCCTCCCAAGTAGGTGGGATTATGGGCATGTACCACCACGCCTCACTAATTTTATATTTTTAGTAGAGACAGGGTGTCTCCATGTTTGTCAGGCTGGTCTTGAACTCCTGACCTCAGGTGATCCACTTGCCTCAGCCTCCCAAAGTGCTGGGATTTCAGGCATCGTGAGCGCCTGCACCTGGCCAACAATCGGCAGATTGCTGTGGAATCAAGCATGTCTTCACAAAACGCAAGCCAAGTGGTGGTGCTGCTGTTAACTAGCAGAGACTCGCAGAGGCTGGGTCAGCTTACACAGAAAGAGGGAGAGAGGGGGCCAGGATGAGGCACTTCCCAGGCTGTGCAGAGTGAAGTGAGGCATGGAGAGGCAGACTGGAAATATCTCCAGAGAAATGGTGCCAGGGTGACCCAAGGGGATGTGTCTAGAGCAAAGCGGGGGTAGACACCTCTGAGTGCTCAAAGAGAAGGAGGCACTAATTGAGCAGAGATTGTAGGTCAGGCAAGAGGAACCAGAGAACAGGCAGACAACGGTGCCACCAAGACCAACTATGCTCCAGGAAAGGGTGGTTGAGACCTGGTACCCCCGGTAAATCAAGAGCATTCAGATTTGGTCTCAAGGTTTTTGTTGAAAATTATTAGTGAATATTTCCAAGGAAAGGTTGTTCAACATTTCCCTCTACCAATATTTGGTGGCCAGCACTCAGTGCCAGGCGCTGTGCTGTGATACAGCCACGGATGGAAAGGAGTCTGTGTCCTGAAGGAGCTGGCACATCCCTGGCCGTCCTCTGCCGGGAGGAGTGCAAAGCATGATGGGGGCGCTCACTTCGGAGGTCAGCAGGGTGCCTTCCCAGAGGGAGAGAACTTATGCTGAGACCTGAAAAATGAGTAGGATGTGGCCATATGAAAGGAAGCCTTAAGAGAAGGAAGAGCAGGCTGGGTGCCGTGGCTCATGCCTGTAATCCCAGCACTTTGGGAAGCCAAGGCAGGTGGATCACCTGAGGTCAGGAGTTCCAGACCAGCCTGGTTAACATGGTGAAACCCTGTTTCTACTAAAAATACAAAAAATTATCTGGGCATGGTGGTGCGTGCCTGTAATCCCAGCTACTTGGGAGGCTTAGGCAGGAGGTGGAGGTTCTAGTGAGCTGAGATCATGCCATTGCACTCCAGCTTGGGCAAAAAAGAGGGAAACTCCATCTTAAAAAGAAAAAAAAAAAGAGAGAGAGAGAGAAGGAAAAGCTGCCACCATGTGGATGAAACTTGAGGGCCTTATGCTAATGAAATAAGCCAGTTATAGAAAGACAAAGACTGATTCCATTCATGGGAGGCACCTAGCGTATTCCAGTTCATAGAGACAGAAAGTAGGATGGTGGTTGCCAGGGGCTGGGGAGAGGGAAATGGTGCATTATTGTTTCATGGGTGTAGAGTTTTAGTTTTGCAAGATGAAAAGCACTCTGGAGATGGATGGTGGTGTGCTTGCATGCCAATGTAAATGACTTCCTGCTATGCAACTGTGCACTTTAAAGTAGTTAAGATGGTAAATTTATGTTATGTGTGTTTTACCATGATTTTTTTTTTTTTTAGACAGAGTCTCACACTGTCGCCGGGCTGGAGTGCAATGGCACAATCTCAACTCACTGCAACCTCCGCCTCCTGGTTTCAAGCAATTCTCCTGTCACCACCACCTGAGAAGTTGGGATTACAGGCGCCTACCACCACGCCCAGCTAATTTTTTGTATTTTTAGTAGAGACGGGATTTCACCATGTTGGCCAGGCTGGTCTCGAACTCCTGACCTCGTGATTTGCCCTCCTCACCTCCCAAAGTGCTGGGATTACAGGCGTGAGCCACTGCACCCGGCCATTTTACCACAATTAAAAAGAGAGACAGAAAAGCCAGAGGCAAAGCCACCAGGCAAGAGAGAGGGAACGTTCTGGAAATGTCTAGTAGTTCAGTGTGGTTGGCACAGAGTTGGGGGTGGCAGAGGCAAGAACAAGACGATGACAGGAAAGGGTTTGAGGAGTGGGAACAGATGCCTTTCTGAGGGGTTTAGACACACCCAGGAGGAAGGAAAGAGTGGATGACATAGGACCAAGTACAAGAGATCAACAGAAATATGTTTTTGCTGAAGGAAAATGTGCAGTGACCATGCTTGCCTCGGGTCTTCACTTTAAGCAGGGGAAGTAGGAGGCCCGCAGGTGCCCAAGGAATCTGCACCCTGTTCTTACCTGGTCCTTTCCCACCAAGCTGCCATGGGGCAGAGCGAGCCCTCCTGGAGAGCACCTGTGCCAGGGTGGCCCAGCGTTTAACAGACCTTCCAGTACCACGAGGTCGTCTGCCTGTCGGCTCTCGGGAAAAAGCTGGATTTGTCTATTACTGGCTCAGACTTGTTTAATTTAAATTTTCTTGGGAAGAAGAAGAAAGTGAAGATGCCCAGAAGGAGCCCTGATCATAAAGCAATTTCCTTGTCTGAGTTCTAAAGAGACCCAGCTGCTATTTTCTTTTCTTGGCAAATTTTTCCCTGTGCAATCAAAAGGTCTGACTGAGATTAAGCTTTGGCAGACAGGAGCAAAGAAGAACAAAACAAGGAATGATTTCGGCCACCGTGGGCTTCTTCCCAAAACAATTAGAGCTTGAATTTAAAGGAACAAATCAGATTTGAGGTTTTTCTTCCTTGGAGGCCATAGTTTCATTGAGCAAAGAGCACAGGACTGGTGAGTCGATGGCTCCCGGAACAGCTCTGCCACAGCTCCAAAATGCCACCTGCAGCCTCTGCCTATAGGTGGGCTGAGGACAGTGGGAGAGAACGGCAAGCTGTTGGTGAAAAACACTGGCAGATTTGAACATTTACTTTGTGCCAGGCAGGCCTTGCTTAAGAGCTTAGATGCATTTGCATTTATTCCTAATAACATCCCTGGGACTAGATACTGTTATCATCTCATTTGGGAAACTGAGGCTCCCAGAAGTTAAGTGACTCACCAATGGTTAACGGTGACCCAGGAGAATCCAGAGCCCACGCTCTTAGCTACCAACAACGCTGACTCCAGAGTGGAGGGAAATCGGCTCTAGGAATAAAATTAGGAGGCCAGTTGCCCTCTTCTTTCCAAGGATGGTCCCAGAGCAGCCACTTTAAAGCTATAAGTGAGCAACCGCAGAGATCCCAACAGTGAAGGAGGAGTAATAGCGTGGCTCCATTCCCAAGCACTTACTGTGCTGATCTCTTCACCAGCACCATGGAATCCTCACAGCAGGCTAGAAAGGGAACATCCCATTTCACAGATGAGAACGCTGGTCCCCAGAGAGATGAAGGTTTTGCCCAAAGTCACACAAACAAAAAAATGCAAACTTTTGTTTGTTCCTAAACACTGAGCTGTCAATCTTCACCTGTAATTCAGAGCCATCGCTTTGCAAATGGAGATCACAAGGGCAGAGAGCCCCTAACTGCAAAGCTAGGCAGTCTCTTGGCCCCTCCTGCAGTCCAACACTTTCCAGTACCTGCTTCCTGCTCTCTGGTCCGCCCATGACCAGTACCCCTCCTGAAGCAGGGCAAGAGGACCCTGCCCTGACCATGCCCTACCTAACCACACCTGCTTCTCCAGGTCTTGGAACCGGGAAATCCCACGCCCAGATGCCCCCAAGTCCATGTTCAGAGCCTGTGCGGCCTCCTCCCATATCCATCCATCTGAAGAATGGTCACAACAGTCCTGGGCCCAGAGAAGCAGCTAATGGACAGTGTTTGTTGAGGTGCAGACCTATTTTGGGGTGAGGGTGTTCATGCATCTGCACATTAAAGCCCCCACAGGGCAGAAAGAGGCTGGGGTGAAGGGAGAAGGAGGAAAGTGACAGGCTGAGAGCCAGAAGCTGGCTCTCCCCGCATTGCTACAATTGCCATGGAACTGTGAGGACTCAGAATTCAACATCCACACTGGCCATCTGGGGCCTTAGGGAGTTGACGGGGTAGGAGGACAGAACATTCAGCATCTGCTAAATGTTGACTGTGGAGTTTGCCAACTTTCTAATGCATGTTTAAACACTGTACCTCTATTTGGCTGGGCACGGTGGCTTACACCTGTAATCCCAGCACTTTGGGAGGCCAAGGCGGGCGGATCACCTGAGGTTGAGAGTTCGAGACCAGCCAGACCAACATGGAGAAACCCCGTCTCTACTAAAAATACAAAAATAGCCAGGGTGGTGGCGCACACCTGTAATCCCAACTACTCAGGAGGCTGAGGCAGGAGAATCACTTGAACCGGGGAGACGGAGGTTGTGATGAGCTGAGATCGCACCACTGCACTCCAGCCTGGGCAACAAGAGTGAAACTAGGTCTCAAAAAAAAAAAAAAAAAAAAACCCATACCTCTGCTTGTGCTAGGCCTTGCTGTGGGCCTCGAACATCAGAAGGGTGAGCCTGTCTCTGCCTTCTCTTTCACAGCTCAGCTTGCTCTAATCCCACACTTTGAGGCCCCTGTGACCTCACTCCCTGTTGACAGAGCACCCCTTGCAAAGAATGCTGCATTCTCATTCTCACTGGGCATTTCAGCATGTGTCTGTGTTTCCAGCAGTCAGCAGGGAGACGTTGCCCCTTCCCGGGGAAGTTCCCTGATTGCATCCCAGCATTTCTCCAACTCCACCGGCCGGGAGCCAAGCTGTTGGCACATGCAGCTGGGTGCTTGTGGAGAACCTGCTCTTCTGTGAGGACTCACTGTTGCCCGTGAGGGAGCCCCAATTTATACAAACTTAGGCAAAATGAAATGTATTGGCTCATAGGACTGTGGGGAAAACCATCACCAGGGACTTAAAAACCTCACCCATGTGCTTGAACACCCCCACCCCAGCTAACGTGTCTAATATAGGTCTGCACCCCAACAAACACTGGCCCATCTCGTCTTTCCATCTCGTACCCCTGTGTGGTGTCCCCTCGAGCGCACTCTCTTCTCTGCAGACCAGTTCTCCCCCCGGTTGGAAGCATGGCCACAGCAGCTGCCAGGTTTCACTGGCAGCTTTTGCTCCACAGACAGGCTGAGTTTTGATTTCTCTTGGGTTCCAAATCCCAAACTGAAGCTTGCTGGCATATCTCTGGTCAGTACTTACTTTGGCCCAGCCAACCGAGGGCTGGGGGCTGGTCCCTACAAAAATGGTTGCTCCATGGAGTCACAGGGATGAGGAGGCTCAGCCATTGCTGGAAGAGGAGGAGGATGCCGGGACACAGACAGTATGTGTGTGACTCGTACGTCTCCTGAGGCGAGACTGCTGCGTTCCACTGCTGCAAGGCTATCAGACTATGCCTATCTGCTTTCCTGCCTGACTTTTTTCTCTTTTCCTTTCCCTACCTTTCTTCTTTCTTTCCCTCCTTCCCTCCTTCCCTCCCTCCCTTCCTTACTTCCTTCCCTCCTCCCTTCTTTTCCTCCTCCTTCCCTTCCTTCCTTCTTTTTTTTCTCTGATACAGAGTCTTGCTCTGTCTCCCAGGCTGGAGTGCAGTGGCGCGATTTTGACTCACTGCAACCTCCGCCTCCTGGGTTCAAGGGCTTCTCCTGCCTCAGCCTCCTGAGTAGCTGGGACTACAGGCGCCCACCACCACGTCTGGCTAATTTTTTGTATTTTTAGTAGATACAGGGTTTTACCGTGTTAGCCAGGATGGTCTCGATCTCCTGACCTCATGATCGCCAGTCTCAGCCTCCCAAAGTGCTGGGATTACAGGCATGAGCCACCGCACCCGGCCTCTTCCTTCCTTCTTTCCCTCGTCTCTTCCTTTCTCCCTCCTGACCTGGATTTGAATTCGGAGTTTTCTCTTTCCCAAGCTCCAGAGGCCTAGAGGAGACCGGGCCCCAGCTCTGCCATGCCTGCTGGTGGGTCTGACATCTTTCTTTCTCCCCTAAGCTTTTATTTCCTCAGCTGTTAGTGTGGGGCATTTCCCCCCTCACAGGTTTTCCCCCTCTGTTGCTGAGGCTTTGAGCCTCCTAAACAATCCGCCTCACTAGTCCAGACCCCTTTTTCCACCCTGCTTTTTATAAACCTTTCAGCGGTGGATTTCTCTCTCTACTTAATGAAGTGTTGCTTTTTCATCCTTGATTTTGGACTGCAGCAGTTCAGTCTCGGGGTCATGGCCTGTCTACTGAGTACTATTTTAAGTGGAGGAGAGCTGCGTTAATGCTGTTTCTCTGAGAGCAGTGTTCCCTCCATTAACTAATCCCTCGAGGACATAATGCCATCACATGAAGCCAGCAGTGTTCAAAACCAAACCCACCTCTATAAATCGCGCCAAGCAGGGTTCCAGATACCTCCAGATGCAGCTTCCAATTGGTCCAGCCTGGATGGAAGAAAATGGAAACAAATGTGACACATCTGACTTATTCTGACCCAGCTCCTCTTCCTGCCCCCTTCCCACTCCCTCCTGCCTCCGTGGCTAGCCTCCTGCTTTCCCATCTCCCTCGCGTCCATCACAGCAGGGGAAGGGACAAACGTAACCATTACCCTCAGTTCCCTGCGTTACAGTGGGGGCATGTCAGATAGGGGAGAGGTTCCCTGCAGAAATGAGTTTGGGAAATGCTGGATTAAAGACAGTTCAGTGGGTATGTTTACCTCAAGACTCTTCTGAGCTCTTAATGCTGTCAAGCACCTGGTAAATCCCCAGGAAAGGAAGAGTTTCCCAAACTTACTTGACCAAGGATCCCCTTATTGAAGGTGCATCTTGTGGGATGAGTGTTCCAGCAATATTCTTTGAGAAACGCTGTCCAAACTGCAACTCATCTGCATTAGGTGCTCCTTCATTCAGCCTCGTCTTCTGTCTAATCGTCAACTTCATTTGCTTTAAGTTGCTGAAGAGCTTCCACCTCCCATCTTTCAATTCTCCCTCCTAACACTCCTATGAGACAAATGCTATTCCTCAGAACTTACTGATGAAGAAACTGGAGCTCAAAAGAGTCTCTTTGTCCCAGGTCTTACCTCTGAGAAGCCCAGAACCTAGCTGGGCAAATGACTCTTGGTGAACATAAAGGAAACTTAGGCACAGAGAGGTAACCTGTTCCAGGTTGCAAGTAACCCAGATGTTTCTGGCATCCTGGATCTGTCCTCTCTCACTCTCTATAAAGGAAAGCACGAGGCTTGTTGGCCAGCAGGCAGGGAGGATGGGACTGGGATGTCGTCAGAAGAGGGGACCAGAGGGATTCAGCATGCTGATGCCTGGCATTGGAGCAGGGGTCCCAGGAGAGTCTGAATCTGCCCTGCCATTAACTGCTTCTCCTGGTGAGATCCCAGAGGAAGACATGCAATGAGGAACAATGGAAAATGGAACCAAGGCACCATTTTATTGAGAGCTGGGATACCTAGTAATCCCCCAAAGCTGGAGGTTATCTTAGGCTCAGAGCCTGAGCAGGGTCTTTCCCTCCTCCTTACCCAAATCTACAAGAGGCTGAAGACCCTGGTATGGGAGACCCCACCCACTGGTAAATGATGTCTAGTCAGGATCCTGGTCTCTAATCAGTGGCACTTGAGGAATGGAGCTGCCTTCTCTCCTCCTATCTAGGACAACTCAAAGTAGCACTTCTTGGCCAACTCTCAGGCAAAAGTTTGTTCGGTTTTCTAGGATGCTTTGGTAGAAGGTAGGGGCCCATCAAGGAGGGACCATGCTTCTCTGCTTCAGTGCTCAGAAGAGGCTGGCTACAGCTTCTAGAAGCTTGGTCAGGTCCCTCTGCTATCAGGATGGGGGATAGGATCATTCTTCTTGACCCTGGAGGCCACTCTGTCTCATCATAACCATGACTACCTTCCCTCCCTGAGGCCCTCCTCCATCTCCTGTTCCTCATCCTACCCCCTCCCTCTAGGAGCTCAGGTTAAGCCTGGGCCTGCCTTCCTCTTGCCATCAGTCCCGAGATCCCAAAGAGTCTATTTTGTGGCTTAGATGCTCGTCTGACATAATTTGTCCGGTTTGACATATCGCACCTTCCCCTGCCTCTCATCCTGAAGCACACCCTCCTGCCTCCCTTTTCACTTCTGCCCTTGGTGGAGAGTCTCATGAAAAGGCGTCATCTGTGTGCACCTTTAACATCTACGGAGGTGTGATCGAAGCCTTCCAGATTTAATCCCTGGTTGGATTTTCCCGGACAGCGACAAAGCAAGCACATCTTGTCCAGGAGAGTCCTCTCTGGTGAAACACGGAAAAACTTTGCAAGAAAGATTTAGGCAATATTTTTCCTCATCCACTTGGGAGCTCCATATCATGCTGAGTAATGGCCACCCAAAGAGCCAGGCTCTGATCCCTGCAACCCATGAACGTGACCTCATTTGGAAAGGGGTTTTTGCAGATGTGATTAAGTTTACGGTCTTGAGATGGGGAGATTACCGTGGATTTCCTGGGTGGGCCCTAAATGTTGTAAGTGTCCTTACAAGAGAGAGGCAAAAAAAAATAACAGAAACACATGTGGAAAACTAATGGAAAGAAGAAACAAAGAGATATGGCCACAGGCCAAGCAATAGGGCAGCGCCAGAAGCTGGAAAAGGCAAAGACAGGTTCCCTCTAGAGCCCTGCTGACACCTTGGCTTCAGACTTCTGGCCTCCAGAACTGAGAGAGAATAAATGTGGGTTGTTTCAAGCCACTCAGTCTGTGGTCATCAGTTACGGCAGTCCTAGAAAGCTAATATAGACACTAAGCCTTTGGGAAGAGGGCACAGTTTTCTCCAGCATGTGGAATCTGGCCAGTGCTTATCCAGCAATTGTTTTATTTGTTCATTCAGTTCACATTTCACTTATGCGTCAGGCTCTGTGCTAAGCTCTGGGGACACAAATGGGACTAAAAACCTATTCCTCTCCTCAAGGAGCACACAGTCTAGCAACAGAGAGAGTTACAAGCAGATTATAAAGTAATGCTTTAAATACAATAGGAGAGACACAAAGAGGTCTGCATGGAGGGGGTGGGGCCGACCGGAACGTTGTCAGGAAGTCTGGCCAAGGATTCTTGGAGAGTGGGAGGCCTGAGCAGTGGGAAGATGGAGAGGTGAAGGCTGGCGGGGGGTGGGGCTGGGTGGTATGTGTGGTGCAGTGTGCTGTGTGTGTGTGCATGCATGTGCATGGGGTATGTGTGATGCAGTGTGTGTTAGAGTGTATGCACATGTATATACACCTGAGGGTGGGAGGTTGGGTGGGATTGAGCAGGGCTGCCACAGCCAGGAATATAGGATTGGGGTGCACAGTGTCCCGTGGGGGTAACTCCTTCCTCATTGAAGCCGTGGACCTGCTCCAACATCTCCACCACCTCTGGGGAAGGGCTAATCACCATTTTTAGGGACACTTTTCAACAAGGGCAGGAACTTCCCAGCAACCACAGAAGATAGTTTCAGACTGAGCTCTGCTCTTCCTTGGTTGCCTAAACTAGCTGTGATGCCCCCACCTCTTCTCCTAAAAGCAAGAGATTTATGAGCTTATGTAGGAAAAGTGCACTATGTTAGAAATCTGAGCTCTGTGCGGGTCACTCTTGGGTCAGTCACAATGACCTTAGAGCCCCTGGCCTGCAGATCTGTTCCCACAGGCCAGGAGCAGCCCCTAGACCACTGTGTGCCCTCTGGTCCCCATGAAACAAACAGAGTCTGCCATGGACGGCAGTCTACATTGAGCCGATGTTGACTCCCATTTCCAAGCCTATTATCTCAAAAAGTCTTTGTATCAGGCAATTTTTTAGGTTCTGTGAGGAATGGGTTTATAGTTCATTACTGGCTAAAACTCTGAGGAGCATGGGAAGGGGGAAGAGAGTGAATGAGGGGCTGCAGTTGAGTTCTTCAAGAGGTTCCTGACGTGGTTTGGCTGTGTCCCCACCCAAATCTCATCTTGAATTGTAGCTCCATAATTTCCAAATGTCATGAGAGGGACCTGGTGGGAGGTAATTGAATCATGAGGGCAGGTCTTTCCCTTGCTCTTCTTGTGATAGTGAATACGTCTCATGAGATCTGATGTTTTCATAAATGGGAGTTCTCCTGCACAAGCTCTCTCTTGCCTTCCACCATGTAAGACACGCCTTTGTTCCTCCTTTGCCTTCCGCCATGATTATGGGGGCTCCTCATCCATGTGGAACTGTGAGTCCATTATACCTCTTTTTCTTTTCTTTTCTTTTTTTGAGTCAAAGTCTTGCTCTGTCATCCAGGCTGGAGTGAAGTGGCACATTCTTGGCTCACTGCAGCCTCCAACTCCCTAGTTCAAGTGATTCTCCTGCCTCAGCTCCCGAGTAGCTGGGATTACCTGCCTGTGCCACCACGCCCAGCTAATTTTTTTTTTTTTTTTTTTTTTTTTTTGACAGAGTCTCGCTCCGTCGCCA
Organism: Alouatta palliata; assembly: GCA_004027835.1. Classification (NCBI taxonomy): domain Eukaryota; kingdom Metazoa; phylum Chordata; class Mammalia; order Primates; family Atelidae; genus Alouatta; species Alouatta palliata. The sequence goes on along the minus strand of PVKV010016980.1, from coordinate 24,247 downwards.
GGCGCCAGACTGGAGTACAGTGGCGCGATCTCGGCTCACTGCAACCTCCGCCTCCTGGGTTCAAGCAATTCTCCCGCCTCAGCCTCCTGAGTAGCTGGGATTACAGGCACGCGCCACCACGCCCAGCTAATTTTTGTATTTTTAGTAGAGATGGGGTTTCACCATGTTGGCCGGGATATGGTCTCAATCTCCTGACCTCGTGATCCGCCCACCTCGGCCTCCCAAAGTGCTAGGATTACAGGCGTGAGCCACCGCGCCCGGCCATATCTCTTTTTCTTTATAAATTACCCAGTCTTGGGTATGTCTTTATTGGCAGCATAAGAACAGACTAATGCAGGTTCCAAGTAGGAAACAGGCGGGGGGGATGGGCTAGCACCAGGTGAGGCCAGACGGACAAAGGGGAGGATCCAGGACACCTGTGGGTTCTTTCCATTTTGATGGTGGCTGAAACAAGTGCCTCTGACTTTCAGGGCCTGTTGATTCAGTGCGAACAAAGGCAAACATATGAAGACTCTGGTAAGTTGAACGAGGAGATAACCATCTTCCTCTGACCACAGAGCACATACCACCCAAAGTCTACCCCAGACTCTTGTGGAATGTATTTATTGTTCCAGTTTACCACTCGATTTTCTAATTTTACACATGGGAGAGCATTCTCAAAATGCAACATCCTTTGCTTCCTCACACTCGTTCAGCTGCAACTGCCTTCCGAAGTAGCCAGCGAACTCTGCTTACGTCTGGTGCGTATTTTGGTCTTCAGCTCCTTTGGCCACTTTGTAGCACTGATCACTCTTTACCCCTTGCTCCTTTTTTCTCCCTTGGCTTCTGTGACGTCTCCCACCTGTTTCCTTCCAGCTCTCCCACCACTGTTTCCTCTGATGCCCTTCTTCTGCCCTGATTCTTAACATGGGCCTTCTGAGGGGTTCTGTTTTGAACCTCAGTTCTTTGACAAACCCTGACTGAGCATCTACTAAATGCAAGCCCTGTGCTAGGCACTAGGGCTACTAAAAAATAAGTAGAACTGAGCCTTTTCCCCCTCACATGAGTAGATTAGGCTGAAAGCTCAGTAGAGGAGGGTGCATGTGACTCAGGGTGACTCAGTAGAGGAGGGTGCATAGAGGGCACACACAGGACAAAAGTCCTTCACTCGGGCATCTGGCTTGTGTGTCTGCACCCAGAACCCGGCTGTTCACTCCAACTGCAGTCTGTGTTTCAGCTGTGCTCTCTCCCGAATTCCACACCTGGGAGCCTCTGTTCATTGGCTAACTGTTGGCTCTGCAGATGCCTCACATTCAACATATGTCGAGGTAAACAGCTCTCCCTCACCTTCTTCTCTGGGCCTCTGTCTGCAGGTTCTCCTTCAAGGAAGAGCACCACTTTTCACCTTGAAAAGAGAGAGACCAAAGTCAGAGAGACCTGGGAGTCAGTCTGGACTCCCTACTCCCTCTCCCTGTATTCAAAGCCACACAATAGCAGGGCAGGGGGAGCTATGCACGACCCGGATGAGGACATCAGGGCCTGGAGGTTGGAGGATGAGCTTTCTGGGCAAACTGTGAGGGGCAAAGAGCCCTGCTCAAAGCAACGACTTGGTGAACTGCTTAGGCTATTAGGAATATTCCCAGTGACAGGAAAGGAGTCATGAGTCCACGCTTCCCTCCTTGGGAGCCGGGAGTTCTCAGCATCTTGGGCCACCCTTGCTTTGTGCAACCTCAGGGTCTGCCGGTGGCATATGTGGTCCTAATGCCTATGAACTCAGCACTAAAGAACCACTTCCTGGCTAGTCTCCTCTCTGCCAAGCTGGGAGAATGCATGTGCCCTGGGATGCAGGAGAGAAGAAGAAAAACTAGGTCACATGCTGGGCAGATACCCAGCTGCATCTGCCCAGCATCCTCCATTCTCCTGGAAGTAGCATCCCACTTGTTTTGATAAATGTCCCTCCCTCTACCCACTCGTGGTTAGAATGCGGCAGTTGTGTTCTTGCAGAGCTCACACGGCACAGTTTTGTCCCCAGGAGGGACAGACAGAAATTTTCCCCTGGGACTTCTTGTCCCTGGAAGGTGTGTTAGTGGTGTCTTCTGGGGACTGCTGTTGCAGCTGTGCTTCCCAACCTGCTCTAGAAGCAAGTTTTCAGCAAGGATAGTGGAGAGGAGTCCCTGTGTTCCAGAAGCCTGGCTGCCCTGAGTTCTGCACAGACTGATTAGTTCATGCTTTCTTTCATTACCTGCCATCCTTCTGCTTCTAAATCCCCTTTGAACCAAAGTGCTTTCACAAAGTGGGTTTCCGACATTTGACAACTGAATGGCCTGACTGGTACAGTGAAGGCAATGCCCCTTCTCAGAAGACCAGGGCTAACACCTGTAGGGAGGAATTCCAGATGGGCAGGCACTCGCGGGGAATGTGACCAGAACACACCAGCTGTATGTGGAAAATACATCATCCCACCTGTGTGCAGGACACACAATATATGTGCCATAAACACATGAAAGCCATAGCAACTGTAGGGTCAGTATCTATTCTAGATTTTATTCTTGTGGCTGTGGGGCAGTGGCAACTGTTTATTCCTGGACTTGTATCACCCAGTCATGGAGGAACAGTTGTGACTGATCACTAAACCACTCCAGTAGTTGTTATTAAGGTTAGGTCAACAAATACATTCAAGATAATTTATGGCAACCTTTTGGTTGATGGGCCACATTTAATAATGCTTTTTGATATAAGTGGCTACAAGTAACACCTAACAAGAATTGACTGTTAAAGAGGTATTGTAGACATATTAATGTCTAATAAAGTGATCCTTTGGGTATGCTTATGTATAGTAGCTATACAATCTCCAAAATTCTCAAACAAAATTTACATCATTTTAAAAGTGTTGGGCTGATCATGGCTACCAAATGAAGTATATAATCTTTGTATCCTGGATCCAAGAATACAGTTGTAAAGGACACTTCTGATGGACAATTGGACCTGGTAATACTGCTGTGTCAATGAGATTTCTTGGGTGTGATAATGGCCTGTGGTTCAGGAGAAGGCCCCTGTCCCAAGAAGAAACATGTTGAGATGTGTCACAGTAACTGGTCACATGTTCACTGAGCTATTCTTTCAACTTTTCTAAATCAAAAGGTGGGAGCATTTTTTTTTTTTTAATGCTAGTCTGGTATTTGTCATTGTTAGAAGGGAAAGTGGTATTATTAAAAGATCTGAGAGATCTTATTAGGAAAGCAAACAACGTATATATCCTGACAATAGTTTACATCTCTGGGACTGGGAAAATATTGTCCTCAGCTTACGGACTATAAAGTCACAGTTCTCCAGAGACACTGCTGGCACCCTCTGGCTTTTGAACGTCCCCAAACGCTCAGACATGGGCAGTCAAGAGGACCCATGGGCACCAAAGCAATGACAAACAGACTTTTGAGTTTCTGCTAAGCCCACAGCAGCCGCTTGGTCCACCAAGCAGGAAGAAAGCTATGCTCTGACTGCCTGACAATGTCTAATTAAAAAGCCACATTTTCCCGGAAAACCCGAAGGGGGGAAATAAAAAGTCAGTGTGTTTGTGTGTGTGCAGCGGTGGCAATGAGAGGTAAAAAGTGAACGCTGATACCGGAGGAGAAAACAACACTGAAGAGGTGGACGAGGGAGCATCTCCTCAGCCAACATACTTGTAGAATTTCCTGGGTGCCCACCCTGTGCCAACATCACTCAACACATCATGTGCACAAATTCCTTTCATCTTCCACAACCACCTTGTGGAGGCAGAAACTGAGTTTACAGAAGAAACCACCTGGGATGGGGGTTAATGCCATGACCATGTGGATTGTGAAAAGTGCAACCAGAATGTAAATCCAAGTATGTTTGACTTAAAAGCCAAACAAGCATTTAAAGTACTTTCCAGTGCTTCTTCCCTGCTTAGCTGGGCCAGTACTGAGAGCAATAAGAAGTTGTTTCCCAATTCTCCATGCTTTTCTGTATTTTTTCAATAATAAAAGCCAGAAGCAACTAAAAGGAGCACATTGATAGGAAACCCCTGGAATAGTGCAGATGATGATGAGAGGTGAGCAGTGGTGGAGATGCAGGGAAGAAGCCCCTGAAAGCACCAGTCCAACAGTGAACTACAGTGAGATACTCAACTGCCTTCATTCAATCAGCTGCAGAGGGGCTCATTCTCAGTAGGACTCAAGGCTTCAGTGATTAATGCAGAAATTAAACCTGTACAAAAACCTACAGAAAGGTGCAGAAGCCATTTTGCATCAATCCCAACATTCCTCCAGTGAGAAGCAGGAGAGGTATTAAGGAAGCTGGGTATATGTAAGCAATACTTGAACATCTATAGCCAATGTGAAAAGGCTAAGCACAGAAAAAATATAAATGGATGAGCCTATCATGTTTATCCACAGAATAGATCACCAGGGCCTAGAAAAGGAAGCACTGAAACATCAGTTACCAAACAGGACACCCCACATACAGTCAACAGCCCTGTGGTTCTTGAGCTTATACATTGGACTCACTTGGAAAGCTTTTAAAATCCTGATGCCCAGGTTTCATCCCAGACCAATTAAATCAATCTCTGAAGGTGTATGCCATTGTTTGTATAATTAGCTCCCAAGAAATTCTAATATACAACCAGAATCAAGGGTCAGTTTCTAGTCCAATGCTCAATGAAAAGGTAAGCTTTGGGTTTTTTTTTGTTTGTTTTTTTTTTTTGAGACAGAGTCTCACTCTGTCACCAGGCGCCAGGCTGGAGTGCAGTGGTGTGACTTCGGCTCACTGCAACCTCCGCCGCCCAGGTTCAAGCAATTCTCCTGCCTCAGCCTCCCGAGTAGCTGGGACTACAGGCACGCACCACCAAGCCCAGCTAATTTTTTTGTATTTTTAGTAGAGATGGGGTTTCACACCATGTTGACCAGGATGGTCTCGATCTCTTGACCTCGTGATCCGCCCGCCTCGGCCTCCCAAAGTGCTGGGATTACAGGAGTGAGCCACCGCGCCCGGCCTTTTTTTTGATTTGTTTTTAATGAACAATTGCAATTGTCTAAGCCAGTATCTCTCAAAACATTTTGGGACACAATCTTCAGTAAGCATGGACCTAATTTATTTATGCCTAACAAATAAAAGCATCAAGAAACAATCCTCGGCCAGTTGCACTGGCTCATGCCTATAATCCCAGCATTTTAGGAAGCCAAAGCGGCTGGATCACTTGAGGTCAGGAGTTTGAGACCAGCCTGGCCAGCATGGTGAAACCCTGTCTCCACTAAAACTACAAAAATCAGCCGGGCATGGTGGCAGGTGCCTGTGATCCCAGCTACTTAGGAGGCTGAGGCAGGAAAATCACTTGAATCTGGGAGGCAGAGGTTGCAGTGAGCTGAGATTGTGCTATTGCACTCCAGCCTGGGTGACAAGAACGAGACTCCCATCTCAGAAAAAAAAAAAATCCTCACTTGATCCTTGTGATGCACTATTTTAATGGTTTTCCTATTTTTAAATATTGGTCTCAATCAGGTTTACAAACACCGGACTAAGAATCTGCATTTCATAAAGAAAAGCTTGTTTCATATAAACATGGGCTTAGAAAGCTAGATACAGCCTAGTGAAGAAACAGCAAATCTTAACATGGTTGAATTTTATGGCTGATTTCAGAGAACAATTTTGAGTCCTCCCATGGAATTTTCAATGATGATACAAGTGCATTTTCACAGTGCTGGTCAACTTCCATCCCTGGCTATGTGCATGCCAACTTTGATCACTCCACCACTGGAGAGAACATGGGCCTTGGAGTTAGATAGATCTAAGTTCTAATTAACATATATTTTAGCTTGGTCAGAGTGTCACCCCATTTTCCCACCTGTAAAATGAGGGAAACAATGCCTTTCTGAGATCATTGTTGAAGCCTGAGTAAAGACACCTGGCACAGTGCCGAATCGCTGAAAGATACTCAGAAAGGGCCAGTTTACTTCTGAGTCTTGTTTTCAAGTTCAAAGTCATTTTCCCTATAACTCATGGACAAGGGATACCGTTGGTTGTCACAACTGGGGTAGAAAGGTGCTAGTGGCATCTGATGGTTAGAGGCGACGGATGCTGTTAAATATCTACAAGGCATAGGACAGCCCCTATAATGGATTAGCCAGCCCCAAATGTTAATGTGCTAAAGTTGAGAAACCCAGTGCTAGAGGAAACCACCATGGCAGAATTGGTCCAGTCAAGGTTATATAGGTTTGGATGAGGAAATGAAGATTCACAGAAATTGGGTTAGTTGTCTAACAACCATAGCACTTGAGGGGCCAGCACGGTTTGAACTCTTGAACATGACACCAAATATCTTCCTATCCCAAAAAGTATTATTTCCACTACACCATACTGCCTGCCATCTGCCCTGAAGCAGTGTAAGAACTGTTAAGAGGCCCAGGCTATGCAATTCTAAGAAAATGAAACCTCAAGTGACTGAAAAGCTGGTTATCCTAGAACTTTCAAGTATGCCCTGTGTTCTTACGTTATTTCCAAATCACATGCTAATACGGATTCAAAGATCACTAGCTGTGACTGGTTGTCTTTTAGGAAGCCTCCAAGGCTAAGAAACTAGATCACTACAAGAAAACTACAGCACACGTGCCAGAGCAAATACAGGAACACTTCTTATCATTCTGCCCACTTAGAGTTTAACCATACCAAAATCACTCAGTACTTGGACAAAGTCAACCTCTCTCCAAATACTTGTGAAGACTCAATCTCCCCAGAAGAGCTGTGTCATTGTTTTGTGCTATGAAAACATGATAGATAGCAAGAGATATTACTCCACAGCAAGCAAACACCACAGGCAAAATAGAAGTCTGGATATAAACTGACAAGTGGTAATAATGTAAAAAAAAAAGTATCTTGAATGCTGCTTACAAAAGCAAGTCATTTATCACAGTAGCTAAAGTTTTTGGCACTTCAGAAACTATAGGCTATTTTGTAGAGGCAAGTTACACTAGTCAAATTAATTGCACCATTCTTTTTGATGAATAATCAAAGATAATAAAAACCAAGCAAACGTTGGGGATTTTACTCAAGAAAAGTTAACCATTGCTCGGACATAACCAGTATTCATGACAAAGCAGACTCAAAATTCAGCTCTTACTAGTTGTCAAAATGGACATCATTTAGGAAAGTCACAAAATGACAATTTAAAATGAAATGTAAAATGTAACCCCTACACGGCATTTACTCAAATTGGTACATAACTTTGAGATCCTAGATGATTACTAGGTATATATCACAACCGTTTGAGCCAATGATACTAAGTAATCAACAAGACAATACTTTTTCTTGCATCCAAAAACGCAGTCCACTGAGGCCAGACTGACTGATGCTCCCTCCCATTATCAGGTTCTATTTTAGGACAGGAGGAAAATTACATATTTTCCCATTCACAGTTTTTAAAAACTTTTTTTAATGGACTTCCTAACTGTACACAGAACACAAACCCATCTTCACCTCTCAATGTGTAAATGTGTATCTACTGAGTATACATTAGTGTGCATTAAAGTCATTCAGAAAACACAAAAACCACAAACAGATTAACTGCATAAAAATTTAAAGTTGCTCAATGGTAAAGCAGTTAGAAATTATGAAGCAGGGAAATGCTGAATAGCTGACATGGTTAAGATCTTTAGTAAGAACTTTTACATTCCAATATTAGAAATGAGTACGATATGCAATTCATGAAAAATAGCCAGATTCTAAAATGTCGGAGCACTTATCAGATGTACAAATGATGAGCTACCTGGTCTAGATGGATTGAAGTGTTGAATATGAGTCAATTTAATAACTTACATCATCACACAGGAAACATCAGAGTTGAGGAAATAAACCTCAACAGTCAAGTGTTATTAATTCTCATGGTTTGAAGACACTACTCCCTGTGAAGTGTGGAGCACAGAGTAGCTAAATAGTAGTTATAATAAATTGGCTATAGTTTTAAGATGAATCCCTTGGAGGAGGGAAAGTTGGCCCTCATCAAGACCATAAATGGCTGGGAATGGTGGCTCACGCATGTAATCCCAGCACTTTGGCACGCTAAGGCAGACAGATCGCTTGAGCCCAGGAGTTCAAGAACAGCTTGGGCAACAGAGAAATTCCATCTCTACCACACAAAAAAATAATAAACTGTTGCACCCTAGTGAGCAGCTGGTTACTTGTCATCTATCCTAAGTGCATGTGTCTTCTCTACTACCCTAAACATGACTTCAATTCTGTGCTTACAAAATAACGAGATAAAATTCACTGCAGCATTATTTAGAACAGCAAGAATGAGAAACACCTAAATCCACCAACAGCGAGATTGGTACTTTTAAGTATGTCTTTATAATGAACTCACTACATTTACACAGTTAAAACACCTTACCGTATTTACTGATTGCCCAGGTATAGAGTTTTTTTCAAAACAGCCTACAGCACTGTAACATAGACACCCACACAGATATAACTCCACTATTAGGGAGAAAAGGCTCCAAGGATGTAAAACAAAGTGTTAACAATGTTTTTTTCTGGATGGAGGAATTTTAAGTTATATTCATTTTACAGTATTTTTTAAATGCGTTAATGTAATAAATATGCTACTTTTCTGTCAGGAGAAAACCATCTACACTTACATAAGATAAGCAGCAAAAAAACTTGATCTTGACACTAACTTCATTTCTGCTAGAATAATTGTCTCCCCCACCCCATTTTTAAAATTAGTGACAAATCAACAGTTTAGAAATGACACCATAAGATGAACTTTATTTTAAAGCTCATAAAAGTGTTCACTATCAGTTACAACAGGATCAACATTTCTTCCATTCCACTTTCACATAACAATATACCGTATAGTGAGAGATAAATTTTAAACGTTTTGTTCTGCATGCTTCTAACACATTTGACTAGCTTTTGTTTTACTCATTGAATTAATATCAAAGCAAAAAGTCATTTTCTATTGGACAGAAATGATTTCAGAAAGCCCTTATGAAGTCAGACTTAGCCTTGTTTATAAACATCCACACCCACACACATGCTGAATGGAGAGCAAAATGCAAGAAAACTACCTTGGCAGGAACAAATGCTTAAAAGATTTTAATCACAGCCCTCTTGAACAAGCAGTACAGTTTGTTTTTTTCTCCAAAAGACAAAAGTCAGTTTTATCCTCAGTGATGCAAATGGTTAAGACTGCACAGAAAGCTTAGTATGAATTCACAATTCCACAGGAATCTGAAAGTTACCAAGGCAATTTTCCCTTTTAGGATCATAAAGACTACAGACTTAAGCTTTTTTTCTTTTTCCATATAATACACAAAATTTCTAAACATCCTTAAAAAAGAAAATATAAATAGTTTCAGTATGTTATGTAGAGTCACATACTATGGCAAAAATATTTTATTAATTGAAGGAATAAGCCAATTTAATGTTATCTAGTCCAAGTCCATATTAACAGAATTTTTCTCATTAGGGTAACATTCACCATTCTGATGTGGAGGTTCAGCACCAAAATTATTTTTGTCTTCTAAATCTTCTTCCTTTTTATCAATATTTGGGCCATTTGGAGTTCTTTCCAGTTTGGGTGATTCAATTTTTGGTTTGGGTTGTGTTACAACGGGTTCACACGTGTTGTTCAATTCCTAAAGAAAACAAAACTAGTTATCAGATTAACTCACATCCATCCAGTTCATTTTCAACTGCTTCTCCACATATTCAACCCACTATTTTTCTACCAACTCCAATTATACATCAAAAAATTACATTTTCTCATTACACTTGCCAAAAATCATAGCTTACAGTCTGACCAAAAGAGAATATTAATATTCTTCCATGATGTGTCAGGACTCACCATATACTTACATATATTACTTCCCTTAATCCTCACAACAGTATTAAAGGACAGGAATTATAATCCCGCCTTCATGGAAGAAAATGGTTGAGAGAGGTTAAGTAACTTCAGTATTAGGAAAACTAGTGAGGACAGAGCTAGAATTCAAGTTTATAGCTTGAAACTAATAGTGCTTAAAAGGGCCACTTTTCCTCGACCTTCACTGTGTTTACTATTCCAGAAAAGCACTTTTCCCAGTTTCCTTCCAGCCTCACACACAAGACGTAGAATTTCCTAACCCCTTTCTGATAGATGACACAGGCATGTTTATTGTTGGTCTTTCTCCCATTACAAGGTGAGTTCCATAATGGCAGAGACTACACTTTGCACACTTAATTGTTTAACCCTGAGAACAAGGACTGGCACATGACAGGGGCAGGACTGGCACATGACAGGGGCTCAACAAATATATTTGTTGATATGAATGAATAAATGGAGAAGTGGACATTTAACAAACTTACGAGGTCTTCTATATTTTGTGATACAATAATAGACTAAGAAAAGCTGGTCTCAGTCAGGATGAGGTAAAAGATTTATAGGAAAAATGGCTACGTTAAAGGTTCAAATGATTGCACCTTGAGTCCGTAAGAGAACTCAGCAGTAAAACGAGACAGTTAACACTCACCTTTATTTTTGTTTTAATTTCCTGAGCACGTACAACTGGATCCTGATCAAGACTCTTTTTAGCCTGAGCATTCATGACATTATTCATCCATTCCATCACTTCATTAACAGACTTCTCAACTTTCTTCATTTCAGACTCATCAATATGGTTGTATTTCTCATCCTGAACAGAAAAAAACACAGTCATTCTATAGAATTTATTGAATAACATCTCATTTGACCCAACTTTCCAGCAGGTTCAAACCTATCTCTAACGTCAGATAACAAAATTTCAAACTTAAGATTATTCATGATGATTCCCAGCTTAAACGTTAGCTTATTAAAATTTAGGTTAACTTCTTCCCTATGTACAAAAAGACTGACTCACCTTATTTCTGAAGTCAGCTGCTATCTTGGCATAGTGCTGCAGCCTCTGTCCTAGTTCTTCAAACATTTTTGGCCGTTCTTCAGCTTCCTGAAACCGAACTTTAACTGGAGTGCCAATTTTCTAGAATAAAATGTAATAAATTAATAGTTATCATAATTTTATTTTAAAGTCTATAGTTTAAAACACAAACCACCTTTTAGGGAAAGAAAAGGGCCTACCATTAATTCTTCCAACTTGTCAACATATGCTTGTTTAGCTTGGTCCTCTCCTTCTTCATACAGCCAGTCTTCAGTTTCTGTGAGGAGTCTCAAAAAATTTTGATGATCCTTAACACAAAATATGACAATATTAGTGGCACTCCAGAATTTTTCCAAACAAAACAAAGAGGCATTCTCCAAGGTGTTTGCACACTAGGTAGCTAATCTTATCCAGGAAGGCACTCTGATTTGGCTTCTCTGCCTTGTTATACAGACACTGAAAATGGCTCTCATTGACTTACAATACTGTATCTTAGAAGCCCAATCTGTAGAATGAAATGTGGTTTACAGAGGAGCAATTATCTTCCTACTCTCCAAATCAACTGGGTCTTATTACGTTTTTGTTCACTTACACAACTATCAAATACTGAGGGGAAGCTATACAATTTGACAATCACTGAACACATGAAAAAGTCATTCCTAACCAGTTCATGTAAGGTATGAACTTCTACTCCAGCCCTGGGAGGTCCTGCCTGGTTCGATCATCTCCACTTTAGAGTCTCCACTATAAGAAACTCACAGAATATCAGGGCAGAGCTAAGAACTGAAGTACAAGGTAGCCCAGAGTCCTTAGAGCTATGAATAAAACAGACCTGAAATTTCACTTTAAATGACTCTTAACTAAACTGGCTAGATTTATACCTAGCCAGTGTCTTTTTTCCCAGTCCTATCTTTCACAGTTGTGCGTCTGGGATTTACTCAGAGCCATACTAACGGGGAGTCAAAAAAAGGGATAAGGAAAATAACAGGGCTTAGTAAGCTCTGGAATGACTGGATGAACACATCTTATGAGATGAAACAATGACAAAAAAGCTACCAGGGCAGCGGCATCACTGCATCTGAGGTCTTCAAAATCGAAGATTTTTTTTCTTATTTATCCTAGACCCTTGACAGTAGCGCCATAGACTCTATGTAAATATTTGATAAGTTCTCTCTTCTTGATGGTTAAAAAGTGTTTTGGGAGTAGGCTAGTGCAAAATAAAACTGCTCATCACTAACAAGCCCTTTCTCCATGACTTTGCTGTCTTCTGTTTCCAAAAAGTTCAAATTACGTAACTGAGTAAAAGGCTTAAGCCTCAACTGTCAATTTATATATTAAACACTTTATATGAGACTATCGGAACAAAAATAGAGCTTTAAGACATACCTGCTCACATATAAATTTTTCATATGGTCCACACAGCTTGTCTCTAAACTCATACACGTATTCCTCAACTGCATTTTTAGCATCATTCCTTTCTTTTTCCAATTTATCTTGCATTATCATCTTACCCTGTCAGGAAACAGGAAAGGTTAATTTCGGTCTTCTAGCTAACTCAAACTAAATTTTAAATATGTAGACTCCGGAGTTCAAAAAAAAAAATCATACAAAACAAATTTTAGTGTTAACACAGCTCCAATTTATATCTCATCAAACTCTTCCTACAAACCCAACAGACATTTTCATTTTCTAAATACCCAGGCTGATGTTTGATTTTTTTAACATTGTAACTGATTACACAGATTTCATATTTAATGTTAAGTTAAAAAAAAAAAAAACCTACTGCTTAAAGGTAATTTTGTTTTCTTGTATATGAATGTTTATCTTATAATCAGATTAATACTGGCCAATGTGTAACAGTCACACCACTTTCTCAAATTAAAGATATAAATAAATAGACTATAGTTTATTGTTAAATAAACTCCTAAATACAATGTTCCCACCTCAGTATGGAAAAAACAAATATCAATTATTTCACATATTATTCTAGAATTTCAGACTACTAAAAAACCACAATGTATTTTAATAGAAATATGTAGTGTGGCCTGAAATTCCAGCTGTACTGTGCTGTGTTATGATATACCACCATCCATTTTTTTCACAAGAACTCAGCCAACCATTTTATATCAAACAGAATAATTTATCTCATAATCTAATATGAATTTAAAAATGCAACAAAACTTGTTAAAGAAAATTAAACTGCAAAATTTGTTAGTTTTGGCTTCATCCTATCCCTAAAACTACATAAAACTTGGAATGAGAAAGAATTATGACCATTTATCTACTAGAAATATGGGTAACACGACCAAGCAACTAAGCATGTTTTAAAATAATTTTTTTTTTTTTTTGAGACAGAGTCTCACTCTGTTGCCAGGCTGGAGTGCAATGGTGAGATCTCAGCTCACTGCAACCTCCACTTCCTGGGTTCAAGTGATTCTCCTGCCTCAGCTTCCCGAGTAGCTAAGACTACAGGGATGCACCATCACACCCAGCTCATTTTTGCATTTTTAGTAGAGACGGGGTTTCACCATGTTGGCCAGGATGGTCTCCATCTCCTGACCCAGTGATTCGCCCATGTTGGCCTCCCCAAGTGCTGAGATTACAGGCATGAGCCACCACACCTGGCCTCAAAATAAAAATATTTAATTAAAATACTTACCTCTGTCTCAATATACATGTTAAGAAGGTCTTTCCCTAACTGCCAGACCAAGTTGGCTTCAATAGGCAGCTCAACATTCACCACCTTTATTTTGGGCTTTTTAGCTTCTGGAGGCTGGTCAACTTTTTTTTCATTTGCCTTGGGAAGGGGAATAAAAAAAAAGAAAGTTTTTTAAACAACCCTTGGGGGAAAGAAAAACTCCTCATACTTACTGAGGACTTGGGCAAAAATAAAATCTCTAAAAATCATAAAGTTGGAAGGGTCTATAGGATCACCTAATTCTCACTATTTTAAATCAGGGCTGCTATTAAACTTAAATATGCCATACCATCCCCTTCAGGAACTCACCAGGATATTTTTCTCTTCTCATATTGAACAGTCTCTCCTGCTAAAGCTTTTCTTCACAACTCTTTACTTTCTAACCCCTTTAAACATTCTTGTAAATCCCACACGCCAAAAAAGGAAAATTACTGAATTATTCTTATCTTTATAGACTCTAGAACCTGCCACCTAAGGATAAACTTTGAGCAACGCAAAACAGGTTAGGATCAAGTCAATTCCTCTATTATTAATAGGCTCTATATGCCAGTATGCCTGCTTTAATTACAACTAGCACTATGCTGATGAGTGCCTTTTAATATGTCCTTACTGAACCTGGAGTTTTCATATACATACATACATATATGAACACACACATTATTACTGTCCACTTTTGAATTGCATAAGCAACTGTGCAAGGTAAAAAGAGATAGGAGTCTTACAGTACCAGATGAACTGATGTGACACATACTGATCATTTATGTAGGTTTTCTAAAATACGTAAATACAGGGCTAAAGAAGTAAGTATCTCTTGTGGCCTTTAATTTTCCAAACTTCGCTATGCATTTCCATTTCTGCAGGTTTCTACTAATACAAATGACAAAGAACGCAACTGAGCAGATTCAGTTGTATGACAGATCAGATGACAACCACAGTGTGTAATATGTATCCTGATGATGGGTAGGATGATAAGATGGGAAGAGACTAGCCCATGAAGTGCAATAATCATGGCTTTTAGGAGTTATATAGGATGTAAAAATCTTAGGCACTTTATCAAATAAACTGGGTCTAGAAAGTTCAATGACTTGCCTAAAATAAAAGACATGGAACTGGATCCCATGCTTCAGAGACTGATCTCAGTGTTCCTTAGAAATCACCCATAAGCTTTATCACTATGCCATAAGCTGTATCACTATGGATGAACTAGGCAGTCAGCCTGCAGTCCTCCCCCCACATCGTTTTCCTTCTAGTGTACACAACCTTTCAATACATTATGCATGCTCTGAGGGCATGAGCCACAGGAAAGAAAAATAAATCCATTGAAACATACACCCAAGACAACACTGGAGTGCAATAGATGTTGGGAAACAAATGGATAACAGCACATGTATGGAAGTTAAATCAAGACAAGACAGCCTGACAGTACCCAATTAAACCAACTATTGACAAAACCAGCATCAAAAAACGACATTTCAACATGGAATGGATGAGGAACCCTCTCCAAAGGGGTGGTAATAATGCTCCAAATGGCTTGAGACTAGTGGTCCTACCTACAACTAAGGAGCATGAGATCCTACCCAATGTCATGTTCTAGACAGGTACTGAGACTATCAGCAAGAGCAGTTAATGTTCACCCCAAGTCAAGGAGTATGCTGCTGAAACTAAGTGTCGATTTTTCCAAATAACCACCATTATCCTACAACGTTAATAGCAGAAAACAGAAAGCAGCTTTCGGAAATCAGAGTCAGGTCCTATAGCTCACATTCGGAGCCCCCGAGGATCAATGAGGAGACAGGAAAATTAAAAACTGGAAACTTTTACATAGTGTAAAAACCTATTCTGATCCCAATGAAAGACTCCGTAATTTGCCTGAGGGTAAAAAAAACTCTATCCTCTGAATGTAAGAGAAACCAAACAACCAAGAGGAGGCTATTTATATGCAACTTGTATAGAAAATAAAGTTCTACAAAACATACAGTGATTCACAGATAACAACAGAAACTTTTTAATATCCACCTGACCACAAATCTTAAAGGTCTGATAACAAGCTGTCATTTTTCAAGGGACACAATAACACTATTTAAGTTAGCTTCCAATACCTACTGTAGAAGCAGGACAAAAGAATAATTACCTTGAAATGCAATCTGGTTATTACCAGACCACCATAATTAATTTATTTAAATTTGACTGATGACTTGAGAGGAGAAAGACGTTTACTAGACTCCTATAGCCCATGTATTTATCATCTGATTAGTTCAAGTAAAAACTAATCATGTAGCCCTGGGAAATATCAATTTCTGCCTTTGGTATTAGAAGATACCTTTGCTCTTTGGAAAACAACAAACAGTATACATTAGCCTCTTGTTAATTCAGGTGGCGTTAATCAAGAGAAGCTTTTAGCTTTAAAGCAGGACATTCAATTCCCTTAACTGAGCTTGAATACCTCTAACTGGTTTTAGTTGAAAAATACACAGAAAATCAACAGAAAAAAAATCCTACACACAATGAAATCACTTGGTGCTTGCTCTTGAAACTGCAATTTAATGATATCATTAATGATTACATGTTGCAACATTGTCTAATGGAATGAACTAGAAGAGTCACTCACTTTGTCAGCATCTGGGATTTTGTTTTCTTCTGAGGTAAGTTCAGGTGAAGGGGGAGACTGTGAGGTTTGCTGAGCATCAGTTTGTACCTGGGGCTGTGTTCCAGCTTCACTGTTGTCTTGCTGGACATTTTTCTGAAATGAAAGCCCAGGCACAAAGGATGTAGAAAGCAGGTGTACTTGTATAAATTTTTAAAGTTATAGGGCACCAAAGACAGTACACTCAATTTCTGAAATCTTAACAGGTGGGCAGTAAAGGTACCAGATAAAAACAAAATGAACACAAAGTACTTGAAAACTTCTGTAGAAATTCTAAACCTGTAAAAAATTCTTTGAATGACAGCAGTTAATACCATTAAATAACATAAGTAAAAGCATTTAACTGATGTGATGACAATCAAGAACTCTCCCTTAAGAAGCTCACCTAAACTTGTAGGTATGAACTCTCTAAGGCACTGGAAATAGTTTACTGCAGGCCTTGTTCCTAAAAACAAGCTTCTAAAACCTATTTTACCAGCAGCCATCATGGATCTCAACAAATCTCCATTTCAATTTACTAAACAGTTACATAAAATGGCCAATTATCAGCTATTGGGGATTCATCACTTCAGCTTATAGATACCCAAGACTCACTCTGTCCCCACGATAGTCTGTGATCCAGCTATTTATACCTTAAAAGATCTCAGGATAAAGAATAAATGCTACATATTAACAATCCTAATTAAAAACATGGTAAAGAAAAAGAAGAAAAATGAACCCTAAGAGTTTCCTAATTTTCTTCTTTAGTAGCCCTCAATCCCTAATATATTAGTGCTTGCTTATCTCTACCCATCCTTGGGAGAGGCCCAAAATATTCTAGGTTAACTATTACTTTCTGCCCACACCCAACTCTCTCATATCTTTCTTTCAAGGTTTCAAGATTTAAGATAGACACTGAAGTGTTCAGAAGCAAGGCATTCCTGATATCCAAAAGGCACTAAGTTTGAGAAAGTATATGGCACTCATCAATTAACCCATTACTCTACATTAGAATTTTTCTAGATGAGAGAATAAAACTAAGGTTCAGACTGTTTATGTTCCTTAAATGTTCTAGAAAGGTAACAGTGATCACTAGGTAACACACTTTTTCACATCTTAACTAGAACACCACAATGCCTGCCTCTTAAGCTATGTCTATTCCCTAGAAATAAACTGTAATTATTGTAATACTTTAGCTTCCTAAAATTCTTCTGTTGACCATACGGAACTAGCACTCATGCTAATGATGAACAACTCTTACTATACGCTACACAGACACTTCTCTTCCTTCCTCCCCCAATACAGAAAACTGTGTAAAAATAAAAACAAGTTCTGAAATAGCAAAGCCAATTTTGCCATACAATTTTAAAAACTTTAGTATTTGGTAGCTATTTCAAACAGTTTTTGTAGCAGTCTATTTTTTAAAGCTTCTTAAACATCAGTCAACATTTGACTTCTCAAATGTGGTTTATGTCTTCAAAAAACCAAAAACAATCCCAACTCAATGAAACATCAACTACTCTGGCATATACAAGTTACTTCAAATTCAGTTACACAGAATTTAATCGCAATTCACCAAATTTCAAGCTGTATGTAACACTTAACTGGCAAGTGCTATTATCATTACCTAAAATTCTGAGCAAAATTATTTATGAAGAAAAACATTCATTTTAACCCTTCCCTACCTAGCTTCTCCTATAGCTTAGAACTAAGTCAACTCTATTCAAACACAAAGATTTATCCACAAACTTACATCAGCATCTGGGTTTTCTGGTGGTCTCTGATTCAGACAGTCCATGTCAGCTTCAGCGGAAGACATTTCATTTTCCTCAGTTGGGACTTTCTCCACCATAGATGCCGTAGAGATGGTGAAAATGCCATGGGTGTTGACTCGCACTTTGACTTTTACTCTAGATTTTTCTCCATCCTTCTGTGCAGAAACATTCTGAACTACAAACCGCCCTAGAACAACCAAAACCACACAATTTTAGAATCAAGTCCAAATCTCTGTAGAGGAGGCCAGGTAGGGTGGTTCATGCCTATAATCCCAGCACTCTGGGAGGACATGGTGGATCACTTGAGCCCAAGAGTTTGAGACCAGCCTGGGAAAGACAGTGAAATCCTGTCTCTACCCCCAAAAAAAAAAAAAAAAAAAAAAAAAAAGCCGAGTGCAGTGGCACTCACCTGTAGTCCCAGCTATTCAGGAGGCTGAGGCGGCAAGACCCTCAGCCCAAGAGTTCAAGGTGGCACTGAGCTATGATCACGTCACTGCACTTCAGCCTCATAACAAAGTGAGACCCCCTTCTCTTAATAAATCAGTAAAAATCTCTCTGTGTAAAGGAGACAGATAAGAAAAATACAAAGGCTAAAAAAAAAAAAAAAAACTTGAAAACTACTGCTGTTGTAAAATCTTCTACTCAGTCTTTACCAAACTGAAGTCCTCTAATACATAACAATAACCTCTTAAAATATATATACTTGAGATTAACCTTAGTATGCCATAAAAACTTTCAAAGGTAAGGGCACTCTCGTAACTGCCTTATTTAACACTAGGCAAACACTGCGTGTTAGATACTGCTGACAAGCAGTCCTTACCTCCTCCTACCCTACTACTTACTCCAGATGGGTGAGCACAAACTAGACACGAAAAACTGTTTGCAAGCATAAGGCAGATGATAGCAAGCACATGCTGATTTTTCATCCTATAATCTTTTAAAGAATACCATTCTCTTGGTTAAATAATCAAAACATTTAGCTGTTTTAAATAAGGGAGGTGAGCCAGAATCTGTATGAAAGCCTGAAATTATTATGTGCAATACACTGGGGTTCCAGAACATTACTGACTAATGGTTCAAAGTGCAGACTTTAATCCAGACTGTCTGGGCTTGAATCCTGGCTGTGTGACCTATTACAAAAGTTACCTAACCTTTCTATACTTCTGAGGATTAAGTACTACAGAACCAAGTGCTAGGTGTTAAGTTATAGCCACCAATAAGTACTGTTATTCCAGAGAGCACTAAGCAAAAATGAGTATTTTGAACCTCTTATGTGCAAAGCTCTAAATGGGATGTAACTGCCTTTTATTTAAAGTACTGCCTACATGAACATACACAGCTACAGATTTAATTACAATGTCAAAAAGATCAAAGAATACACCTTGATTATTGTCAAATCAGTAGTTCAGGAAATAACTGCCAAAATATCCGTCCATCTAAAGAAACAGCATTTACTCTGGAAAGTGGCATGTAAGATGGCTCAAGTATGTACAACGTTTTCAGTTTCAGCCAAACATGAAAAATTAGGTGCCATGCTAAAGAGCTGGGATTTTATCTTCCAAACAATAAGGAATTAACGCACAGATTCCAATTTAGCAAAATCTTACAAGTCTACTCAAATTGTTTTACTGACAATAAATTCATGAAAACTGTTTTAGAAACAATACACCACAACTCCAGGTCAGAACATTTCAGCCTTTAACGTAGTAAGAAAGAAAACACAACTTAGGTTGGACTCCTTCAAACAATTTCTTTATGAATAGATGTGAGGCAAGGGTGAGTCCTGAAAAGACCTAGCAATATTAGCAAATTCCACCTGTGGTCTGGGAAAGAGTTACTTCGGGTAAAAGTACATAAATGGTGCCAAATGTCCCCCCAGAATATGAACCAAAAAAGACGTATCTTTACAACAGATAACACAAAGGTACACTTGAGAAATAGTTTCACAATGGTCGCTGGCTCAGGTTTTAAATTAGAAGTAACAGACTGCAAATAACACTTAACCTAGAGGAAAAGTTAATATTAATAGCAGGGGTCATCCTTTACATACAGACTTTACATACATCAGAACAGGGAAAATACCAAAGTGTTCCTAAATATATATCAATATACACTTGCAAGAAACAGCAGAACTACCAAGTTGTTCTATCTCTAGGCCAGTTGACTCCTCAATAAAATTAAGATATTGCTCCATCACCATTATTCTAAATCGAAAATGTCTCCACACAGAATTAAGTTCCCCTCAACACTGCTAAGAATAAGAAAACTTTTAATGTTTGTATGATGAATAAGAAGCTAAGTCTTTAATTACAAGAGTAAAATATACACAATGAACTGCTTACCTATTTTTGCTTCTGGATATGGAACTCCTTGGGGATCAGAATAGAAAGCTTCTAGCTCAAAAGGCCCCCTTCTCAGGAAGGTGAGAACTTTGGAGAAAGGAGCCGCATGGTTTCGACTGAACACTTCATGAACACTACAGAGAAAGAAAAAGACATTCAGCAGATGAAGTGCTTAAATATGCTTACTGTGCTACACAAACAGAAAAGAGACTTTCTAAAATCCTTATCAATTCTATCTCATCATGAACAATATGAATATGAGAGAAGTATTTTGGTAGATTTGGTTGTTGAAAGATTCCAGATAATTAATGACTCTACTATAGAAGTCATTTATTAATTTTTCTTCTTTATAGTATAGTATCTGAATGTTATTTTCTGCTACATACCCTTCAGTATCTTCTGAGTCATGGTTCCAGACCAGAGATATTGGAAAAGGAACTGCATCTGTGACGGAAAATTCTCTAACTTTAAATGCCGGAGAAAGGATTGCACACTTAAAAAAAAAAAAAATCATGAGCACATGAACACTTCCCAGTCATCTTTTAATATAAGACTCCATTCTAATGGATGGTGAGGGTTTAAGACACTCGAATTCAAAAATAGTTTACAGTATATTTCATCTAAACAAATAACTTATTTTTATCATCTAAATACTATGCCAATTCCTAGCTACAAAGACAAATAATGTATCTTAGGATAACGACAATTAATCAATAACAGGTGTCATAAGGGCTTAGGGAAAGAGCCTCTCTTTCTAGAAATTTGTTTTAGAAACTGCCTTGCTAATAGCAATTTCAAGTTGTATCACTTTTGAATATGTATACATACATCCCATGAACAGTTCTGTCTACACTGCTTTCCAAATCTAAGAAACCCCAAAAGGGCAAAACTCATAATGTCCATATTTGCAAGTAATTTTGTAAATGAAGAAAGCAATAGTAAATTCCAATTTGGGAAAGGCAACATCCAACAGATAGGTGGACAATTCTCTATTTAGATAGGACATATAAAAATAACTAAATAGATGATTAAGCTGAATAGACCAAAAAAGTCAATTCATCATTTAGCATAGGATCCTTCAAAAGAGAGGCCAAAATTAGCTCTACTTCTGAAGAACCTAAAAACTTTCATCATTTGAAGGAATCAGTCAATTAAGGAGGCATATTCCATTATGAAGAAAAAAGCAAAAACAAAGACCCCATAGAACAGGATGCGTAATACAATGGATTCTCATTAATAATTATTTACATATTTTTCGTTTTTTAAGTATTAAAAAAGGCAGTCTAAATACCTTTGTTTACAGAATCCTGTTTTATATTTTAAAAACTGCTAACTAGATCACTTAAAACTCAAATACATTAACTTGAAACTTTAGTTAAAACTATTTAGGTTTTTTTTACTATTATATGCTAAATATAAACTAGTATTTTCTTTTTTACCAAATAACTTCTAGAATTGGTGTTTTTCACCAAACTAACTTTACGCTTCTGGGCTGCCTTTTTATTTCATAAGCAGATTAAAAATCAATTTGGGGATAGGAGAGGGTTATCTATTTTATAAAACCATTGTTCATACTCTTAACACTCTGAAAACTTGCCCAAATCAATTCCTTATTAGATTACCATTCTAATCTTGTGTGCTTCGTAAGTAACTACTGCCACCACCACACAGCTAATTAGTGCTTCAGCCACGTTTTCCGTGATATCCTCAGAAACATGCCTGTTTTTTGATTCCCATCCTGAAAAACACCAGCTCAGTAGTTCTTTAATTAAAATTTACTGGCTCTTTTCGATTTGAGTAGCCTGATCTCCCTACAGCTTTACGGGTTTGTTTCAAAGGTCCTTCAGCTATCTAGGTACAGGTCTCCGTTTATTATCCCACCATGATGACATACAACGGAAACTATTTAAGGGCTGGACACCAAGGGAAAACAGAGTTGAGAAAGTACCTGCAATGCACATCCTCTGGCTACTGCTTCATCTGCATTGAGTGTTGTACTAATATCTTTTCCAAAGAATTTGGCAATTCTTTCTTTCACAGCTGGAATTCGTGTAGCGCCTCCAACAATCTCGACTGCACTCACATCTTCTACTTTAAGATGAGTTTGTTCCATCAATGAATAAAGGGGCACTTCTATCTTTTGCAGAAGTTCAGCACAGAGTTCTTCAAATTGTGACCTTAGCAAATAAAAACTTGTTTGAAAAGTTAAGACCAATATCCTGTCCTACTTTTGACAACCCAGTGAATTTCATTATTTTCCCCCTCAGACACCCTGGATCCCACATGGGCCAAGTTTAGTTGTACTGTAGTTTATAACTCCTTTGTTTTTGATAAACATACAAAACAGCTGCAGAAAGAAGATGAGGAAGACAAACAGCTCTACTGGTATTACTTAAATAAATCATTTTATATCCTTATGATGGCCATTTTACCTTTTAAAATTTCTCCCCCAGAGAAGGGTCTTGCTCTCTGAGTGCAGTGGCACAATCACAGCTCACTGGAGCCCCAAACTCCTGGACTGAAGGGATCTTCCCGCCTCAGCCTCCAAGTTAGGGCCATGCCCAGCCCTCCTAAATGTTTTGATCTGATTCCCATTACTTCCAATGGTTATTTCCAGTCCCTGCATGGTATCTTCGTGAAACTAGTATTCAATTACTAGCCCAGAAATACTAAAAACTGAAAATACCAAGAAGACTTGAGGGTACTTAGACCCATAAGAGTACTTAAGTACTTAGCAAAAGTATTTTTAAAAGCCCTCTTCACACAAGTGCCCCTAGAGTTAATGGTGATAAACAACAGTATCTGCAGCCACAGGCATTTAACACATAATTCTGAATTGTAGGCCAAGACTCACAACACCCACTAGAACTGACACCTGGGGCTACAGTTTCAAAAAAAGTTCCATCTTCAAGACACACCTGTTCAGTTTTCCAGAAACATCTTTGTCATTCATAAAGCATTCGATATTCAGTGGAAGGTCTGTGCTATTAGAGCTCATTAGCTTTTTCAGTTTTTCACATTCCTGATACAGACGAAGGAGTGCTCGTATTTTGGATTTTGCATCCAACTTGTACTTAGTTTTAAATTCTGCACAAAAATGTTCCACTAACTTTTCATCAAAGTTTTTTCCTCCTAAGAAAGGATCAAAAGCTGTTCCCAGTACCTAAGTTGGTTGAAACAACAAATAGTCTGGTTATTTTCAATCATATTTGTAACTAAAATCTTAAGTATTACTACTCAAACAATTAAAGACTAAGAGACTCAAGACTGTATTTAAATTATACATGAAATCCAAATCAGTTAGGAATAAATCTCTAAGATATTTTTGACTTTCAAATGACTACATAGAAGATAACTGTAAAAAGCCTTTTCTTTCCTAAAGAACACTTAAGAGTATGCTAAGACAATTATATCATCTTTATGGAGAGCAACCTTAGCAACCAGTTCTTGTTAACATCTTTAGCTAAAATAAAACTCTTCATTACCAAGAAAAAGCACAGTAAAGAGGCTCAGCAGCTTCAAGTCACAACACTTAATGTGTTTTGAACACTGAGTTCCAATGTATCACTTTACCTTCAATTTTCCCTTGTTAAAAGCACAGGCAGACACTTGAAAAGCTGAATGTCCCATATCAACGAAAACCACTATCCGAGGTTTCTCTTCCAGGCTTGGGAGATCCTCCTTATAAATTCCGTAATTCAAAGCAACTACAAAAAATAAGAATGTTTCAATTCTTCAGTTCACATTTTCTTAAGAATTTTACTGTTACATAAAATTACACATTGAGGAAGCTTGACCATTAACTTGAAACAATTAAAGGTGAACACATTACATTCCTTTTATACTTGACTTCACACTCATTTTCTTGGAACCATTACTCTCTTTCTGATTTCAGAACAATGCTCTATCGTTTTTGAATATATGGA
>PVKV010016979.1:0-49127 GCA_004027835.1 Alouatta palliata | reverse complement strand
ATGGATTAAAGACTTAAACATAAGACCTAACACCATAAAAACCCTAGAAGAAAATCTAGGCAAAACCATTCAGGACATAGGCGTAGGCAAGGACTTCATGACCAAAACACCAAAAGCATTGGCAACAAAAGCCAAAATAGACAAATGGGACCTAATCAAACTCCACAGCTTCTGCACGGCAAAAGAAACAGTCATTAGATTGAATTGGCAACCAAAAGAATGGGAAAAAATTTTTGCAGGCTACCCATCTGACAAAGGGCTGATATCTAGAATCTACAAAAAACTGAAACAGATTTACAAGAAAAAAACAAGCCCATTCAAAAGTGAGCGAAGGATATGAACAGACACTTTACAAAAGAAGACATACATGAAGCCAGCAAACATATGAAAAAATGCTCATCACTGGTCATTAGAGAAATGCAAATCAAAACTACATTGAGATACCACCTCACACCAGTTAGAATGGCGATCATTAAAAAATCTGGAGACAACAGATGCTGGAGGGGATGTGGAGAAATAAACACTCTTACACTGTTGGTGGGAGTGTAAATTAGTTCAACCATTGTGGAAGACACTGTGGCGATTCCTCAAGGACCTAGAAATAGAAATTCCATTTGAACCAGCAATCCCATTACTGGGTATATATCCAAAGGACTATAAATCATTCTACTATAAAGATACATGCACACGAATGTTCATTGCAGCACAGTTTACAATAGCAAAGACCAGGAACCAACACAAATGCCCATCGATGGTAGACTGGACAGGGAAAATGTGGCACATATACACCATGGAATATTATGCAGCCATCAAAAATGATGAGTTCGCATCCTTTGTAGGGACATGGATGAACCTGGAAACCATCATTCTCAGCAAACTGACACAAGAACAGAAAATCAAACACTGCATATTCTCACTCACAGGTGGGTGTTGAACAATGCAAACACATGGACACAGGGAGGGGAGCATCTCACACTGGGGTCTGTCACGGGGAAAAGGGGAGGGACAGCGAGGGATGGGGAGTTGGGGAGGGATAACATGGAAGAGAAATGCCAGATATAGGTGATGGGAAGGAAGGCAGCAAATCACACTGCCATGTGTGTACCTATGCAACTATCTTGCATGTTCTTCACATGTACCCCCAAACCTAAAATGCAATACAAAATAAAAAAAAAAAAAAAAAGAAAGCAGATATCTCAATTGCAACAAAAGAAGTCATAGTATAGTGGAATATTTGTCCTGCTGAGATAAAGTTATGATCAGTCCAGAATTGTATATGCAACTAAACTATCATAGAAGAATGAAAGTCAAAGAGAAATGTTTTCAGAGAAATAAAAATTAAATCTACAGTTCACATACTCTCACTGAAAAAGCTACAAATGTATGTACTTCAATAAGAAGTAAGTTGAATCCAGAATTAAGATGCAAGAAGGAGTGATGATTAAAAATTGGTAAACAGGTGGGCAAATCGAAAATACTGACAATGTGAAATAACTATAAAAAAATATTAACTCTTGGAAACAGAAGCGAGGCAAAATTAAAGCGCTGATCCAAAGCAATGTAAAAGAAGAGTGGAGATGATCAGAAAAGAATCCTTCTGTGGCCCAGGCACAGCGGCTCACGTCTGTAACCCCAGCATTTTGGGAGGCTGAGGCAGGAAGAGTGCTGAAGCCTGGGAGTTTGAGACCAGCCTGGGCAACATAGTGAGATCCACCCCCATCTCTTAAAAAATTTAAAAAATAGCAGGACATGGTGGCTTGCACCTGTAGTCCCAGCTCCTTTGGAAGCTGAGGTGGGAGGATTGCTTGAGCCTAGGAGGTGGAGGCTGTAGTGAGCCGCAATTGCACCACTGCACTCCAGACTTGGTGACAGAGTGACACCCTGTGTAAAAAAAAAAAAAAAATCCTATGGATTATATTGCTCTAGAGTAGAGATATTTTAATTTAACTTTGTTAAGCAAGATACAAATGTTAAAATATTAAAATTTCCAGGAAAAATTACTAAAGGAATAGTATCTATAGCTTCCAAACCATTAGGAATAAAGAAAGCAAGCCTTAATTAAAAGAAAAGAAGTAAAGAATTTAAAAAGAAGAAAACAGAGAAATAGCAGGAAATAGAAAGCACTAAACAACAGGCAAGAAATAAATCCAAATAATGGTGTTTCTGCCATAATTTAACATCTGTATTCCTGAAATATATTGCAGTTTTTGAAGCCAAATGCTAAGAATTAGGAAGCTTAAGGGAAAAGCAAGGTGGGAAAAGATGATATTTAGCCATAGTCTATGACAGACAATAATGTCTAACCAGAGGGAGAATTATAGAGAGAAGAGAAACAATCATACAAACATATAATTGCCTAAATCTGTGTGGCAAACTGTCTTTAATAAAACTAACTTGGTCTTGTTTAAACATCTGATGGCTTATTATTTATTAATTTCATTCCACTTTCCTCTATTAATATATTTAATGAAGTCAACTTTTTCTTCACAGCATTGTAGACAATGAGGGTTAGAGGGAGAAAAATAAGAGAACTCATAAAAGCAAACTGCTTATGCATGTTCTTCCTTCTCCTTGGCAGATGGAGATGGGGGGCACTTTCCTACATTCATCTTAATTGAAATGCAAGCATAGGGAAGAACTGCTGAGATTGGGAGCAATTTCAGATTCTTGTCTTATACTATAGAAAGTTGAGGCTCTGAGGATTGAACTTCTACAACTTCCTGACCTCATGACCTCAAACTTACCTAAGTTGGCCCCCACCCTCACTGCCTTTCCTGTATTCACAGGGGCACATCCTTTTCCCTTCTCTTAAGAACCATCTCTCCTATCCCTGTTAGAATAAAGAGAGCTTCTTCTGATATTTCTCTTTCTTATGTGTTCAACCTGGCTCCTTCCCTGTAGCCTTTAAAGACACTCAAGCTGCTGTTACCTCAAAAAAAAAAAAAAAAACTATAACAAGCCTTGACAGACCCCAAAATCACCTCTAGCTAATCACATTTTCAAAAGAACAGACTAAACTAGCTGTATCCATTTCTTACTTCTTAAAAACACTTAAGCCCATTTCAATCAGATTTCCTTTCCTATCACTCCTCTGAAATGGCTTTCATCAAACTGACTGATGACCTCCTTAACTGCTCAGTCCAATGGGCTCTTTCTACTCCTCTGACCACTAGATTACTCATGTAGCTCAAGAGCTCTACATACACCTTGACCATTAACTCCTCGGCCTTTGTATAGGCCTGGCTGGTTCCTTCACTGTCCTTTATACTCAGTCTTATTTCAGTTCCTGTAATCCTTGCCTAGGTTGTCTGCATTCCTCATGATGGCAACAAGGGCCTAGGAACCTGGATATTTTTCTAAGTGAAAGTGTGGAATCAGGATACGCAAAAGTCTGAGATGTAACCTATGGGTTAGAACAAGACCATGGGGCTGAGCACAGTGGTTCACAACTGTAATCCCAGCACTTTGGGAGGCTGAGGAAGGAGGATTAGTGATGTTGCCCAGGCTAGTCTCGAACTCCTAAGCTCAAGTGATACACCCACCTCAGCCGGGCCCACATATAGGTATTTTTTATTATATAAAATTAAGGTGTACAACATGATATACACCTTAAAATCTTTGCCTCATGTACAAAATGATGTTGTACACCTTTATTTTATACAACAAAAAATTATATTTTATATGTGGGTCAGGCATAGTGGTTCACACCGTAATCCCAGCACTTTGGGAGGCTGAGGCAGAAGGATTGCTTCTACACATTTTCATTACTTGTAGGTTCCATGACTGTGTATCTATGAAATCTAAAATAATTCTCAAACTATTAGAATTAATGAGTGAATTTAAGTGAGGTCACTGTATATTTATGTGTAAGAACAAATAAACTAAATAAGACTAAACTCTTTGCCTCATGCCTCAAACCCACTGTCCACTCCATAACTTGGCAGATAATCTTGTTTTATACTATAGAAAGATGAGACCCTGAGGTTTGAACTGCCACAATTTGCTGACCTCATGACCTCAAACTTACCTAAATTGGCCCCCACCTTCACTGCCTTTCCTGTATTCATAGGGACACAGCCTTTTCCCTTATCCTCTTACAAACCAGAGCTGTTCTCTGCCATCTCTGTTAGAATAAAGAGAGCTTCCTCTGATATTTCTCTTTCTTATGTATTCATCCTAGCCAGAGGAGTGGAAAGAGCCCATTGGATTGAGCAGTTAAGGAGGTGAGTCAATTAAACCTCTTTCCTTTATAAATTCTCCAGTCTCAGGGAAGTTCTTTATAGCAGTGTGAAAATGGACTAATACAGTTAATTGGTACCAGGAGTTGGATACTGCTATAAAGATACTCAAAACTGTGGAAGCAACTTTGGAATTGGGTAACAGGCAGAGATTGAAACAGTTTGGAGGGCTCAGAAGACAGGAAGATGTGGGAAAGTTTGGAACTTCCTAGAGACTCGTTGAATGGTTTTGACCAAAATCCTCATAGTGATGTGAACAATGAAGTCCAGGCTGAGGTGGTCTCAGATGGAGATGAGGAACTTCTTGGGAACTGGAGCAAAGGTCACTTTTGCTATGCTTTAGTGAAGAGACTGGTGGCATTTTGCCCCTCCTCTAGAGATCTGTGGAACTTTGAAATTGAGAGAGATAATTCAAGAGGAAGCAGAGCCTAAAAGTTTGGAAAATATACAACCTGACCATGAAGTAGGAAAAAAAACCCAATTTTTTGGGAAGGAATTCAAGCTGGCTGCAGAAATTCGCATAAGCAACAAGGAACTGAATGTTGATAGCCAAGACAATGGGAAAAATATCTCCAGGGCATGTCAGAGACCTTCACAACAGCCCTTCTCATCACAGGCACATAGGCCTGGGAGGAAAAAATGGTTTTGTGGACCGGGCCCAAGACTCCCTGCTCTATGCAGCCTAGGGACTTGGTGTCCCTTGTCCTAGCTGCTCTAGCTCCATCCATGGATAAAAGGGGCCATAGTCAGCTCAGGCTGTTGCTTCAGAGGGTGTAATCCTCAAGTCTTGATGGCTTCCATGTGATATTGGACCTGTGGATGCACAGAAGATAAGAACTGAGCTTTGGGAACTTCCACCTAGATTTCAGAGGATGTATGAAAACTCCTGGATGTCCAGGCAGAAGTCAGCTGTAGGGGAAGAGCCCTCATGGAGAACCTCTGCTAGGGCAGTGCAGAGGAGAAATGTGGGGTTGGAACTCTCACATAGAATCCCCAATGGGGCACTGCTTAGTGGAGCTGTGAAAATTGGGCCATCATCCTCCAGACCCCAGGATGGTAGATTCACCAACAGCTTGCACCGTGTGTCTGGAAAAGCCACAGGCATTCAACGCCAGCCTGCAAAGGAGCTGCCCAAGGTTATGGGAGCCCACCACTTGCATCAGTGTGCTCTGGATGTTTTACATGGAGTCAAAGGAAATCATTTTGGAGCTTTAAGATTTAATGACTGCTCTGTTGGATTTCCAACCTGCATGGGGTCTGCAGCCCCCTTTTTTTGGCCAATTTCTCCGTTTTGGAATGAGAGCATTTATCCAATGCTTGTACCCACCTTGTGTTGTGGAAGTTAACTAACTTGTTTTTGATTTTACAGGCTTATAGGCAGAAGGGACTTGCCTTGTCTCTGATGAGATTTTGGACTTGGACTTTTGGGTTAATGCTGGAATGAATTAAGTACTTAGGGGACTGTGGGAAGGCAGGATTGGTTTCAAAATGTGAAAAGACATGAGATTTTGGAGGGGCCAGGGTTGGAATGATATGGTTTGACTCTGTGTCCCCACTCAAATCTCATCCTGAATTGTAATCCCAACATGTTGAGGGAGGGACAAGTAATCCTCATGTGTCAAGGAAGGAAGGTGATTGGATCATGAGGGTATTTTCCCCCATGCTGTTCTCATGATAGTGAGTTCTCCTGAGATCTGATGGTTTTATAAGGGGCTTTCCCCACTTCACTTCTTCTTCTGTCTCCTGCTGCCTTGTGAAGAAGGTGCCTGCTTCCCCTTCTGCCATGATTGTAAATTTCCTGAGGCCCACCCCCAGCCATGTAAAACTATGAGTCAATTAAACATCTTTCCTTTATTAATTATTCAGTCTCAGGGAAATTCTTTATAGCAATGTGAAAATGGACTAATATACTTAGTCTCTAGTAATCAGGGAAGCTGAAAATCTTGTGACCTCTGGAATAACGGCTAGTAATCATTTAACTACTGTTATATCTTAGCAGAATTAAGGCTCCTCTCATCCTCCTAACCTGGTGGCCTTTTATTAGTTTTACAAAGGCGGTTTAGTTTTGGGAAGGGCTATTACCATTTAAACTATAAAATAAATTTCTCCCAAAGTTAGCTTGGCCCATGCTGAGGAATGACCAAGGGAAATTTGGAAGTTAAAAGCAAGATGGAGTTTGTTAGATCTCTTTCACTGTCATAATTTTCTCACTGTTATAACTTTTGCAAAGGTGGTTTCAGTTGTAACTCAAGGGTTACTGGATTTCGCAGCTATAAACAATGTGAACTAATGAATAATAACTGGTTTGGTGTTGGGACGTTTTATAACCTGGGGGAAGGGAGGGGAAGTGGGCACAAATGATTAAAATTTGGATTCCTGCCAGTGGGGAGAAACTAGGGCTCAGAGTCCAATTTAGGTTGACTTAAAAACAATTTAAAAGTGTGGCTTTTCATGCACAGTTAAATTTGCTAGCTGAGATCCACACTTGTTTCTTATTAAAAATGTCCAATAAATGGTATTTTTTGGTGTAGGGAATAATTATTTAGCTCCCTGAATCTGTCCCAGTGCACTGAGGGACTCTCAGCTGTTGAAGCAGAAGTGATCTGATGAACCAGACTGCCAAGATGGACGTGACCACCTCTGACTACAGAGCAAGCAGAGAAATAAAGATTCATGTGCAAGAGAGGGTGGACTCATAGGGTTATTTGACCTAAAGAAGGGCACCTGTGGGACCTGGGATTTTGCAATGTGCAGAGACTGAAAAAGAAAGACATTTGGCTTTTAGCAGCACTGAAATAAATTTACTCTGAGCAATGTTTCTGCCTAACTGCCTTAACTAATGCAAGAACAAAATTGGAAACTTCAGCTCATTGTTGTTCTACTTTTGGCAGTATGATTTTTCCTGAGGCTTTTAATTCTTTCCTTAAAGTCCTCTATATTAACTTTGAATCATTGATGTGTTTTCAAATATTGGCTTAAAGCAGCTCAGGTTGTTATTTTATTTAAGTGACTAAATTGACTGTCTAGATGTATCCTATTTCATATACAAATGCCTATTTTCATGCAAATAAACAAACTTCTGTAGGAAAGTATTCATGATATAAGGTGTCATAGGAAGGTCTTGAATATTTATTTACTCTCAGAGTTCTGGCTTTTTGATTACATTATTGTTAAATCACTTGTTTATACCATTACCTTGTTAGTGGGACTAAGTATCCTAAAGCATTTCTTTTCTTATTTTCATCATTCCCCTTTTCACATAACAAACAAATTTTTAAAATGAAACTTTGTTGATATATATAGGAAGAATTTCTCCAGCTCTAATGATCTCAGTGACAGTGGATATTCTTTTATACTTTCATTCTACCAATCTCAATCTTTTGTCTTTCAAATCCCTTTCCACTGGACCCCAGAGTCTTTATTATGTTGTCAACAAGCTTCCCTTATTTTTGGGCAATTATAGAATTGAAAGTCTGGAAGGTACTTTAGAGCCTTGCTACTCAAAGTGTGGATCATTTTACCCTCTGTTGATGATTGAATCTCAATCTCTATTCTTAATCATCTGTGCCCTATGTGTGCCAGATATGATTTTCCAATAGCATTTTTGGATATCTCCGTGTGGATGTCAGCTAGTGTAGCAGAGTCAACAGGCTTTTATTTTTATTTTTTGAAAGTAGAGATGAAGTCTCACTAAGTTTGTTGCCTGGACTGGTCTTGAACTCCTGGGCTCAACCAGTCCTCCCACCTCGGGCTCCCAAAGTGTTGGGATTACAGGTATGAGCCACTGTGCCCAGCCTCAACATGCTTAAAATCAAGACACACATAAACACAGCAAAACACATTTAACTCACCATTATCCCCTTCACATGATTCTTTTTCTATATTCCATTTTTCTTCAATGATGATATTGCCATCTTCATGGCCATCTCAATGGGACATAGAAAAAGCATTATAATATTGCCCTCTCAATACTACCCCCAATTTAATCAGCCCATAAATTTTGTGAATTAAATTTCCATCAAGCCCTGGGCATAGATTTCTTCTTCTGTACTCATTGCTGCTGTTTTCATTTACATTTTCATTATTGCTTGTCTTGCCTAATGCCAGCTATCCTAACTTATCTCTTTGCCTTCTCCAGTCTCTCTTTCTTCTTTTTTAATTTTTTTTTTTTTAATTTTAGATTCAGTATTCTGCCTCCTTCTGGACGACCGAAGAGACTCGTGGTCTTGTTTTCTGACTTCCCCATCAGCATAGTCCGCAAACGCCGCTGCCGGTCTCCACCTCCACCTCAAAAGAAGAAACCAAGACTACCTCCTGCTCGGGGACCGAAGGAGACATCGGCCTCTACAGGCTTGGTGAAGAAGGGAGAAAAAGAACATCAAGAAATAATTGAAAACATTGATGAAGTACAAAATGAAATAGACAGACTTAATGAACAAGCCAGTGAGGAGATTTTGAAAGTAGAACAGAAATATAATAGACTCCGCCAACCATTTTTTCAGAAGAGGTCAGAATTGATTGCCAAAATCCCAGATTTTTGGGTAACAACATTTGTCAACCATCCACAAATATCTACACTGATTGCAGAGGAGGATGAAGAGGCACTGCATTATTTGATCGGTGTTGAAGTTACAGAATTTGAAGATATTATTAAATCAGGTTACAAAATAGATTTTCGTTTTGATGAAAATCCTTACTTTGAAAATAAAGTTATCTCCAGAGAATTTCATCTGAATGAGAGTGGTGATCCATCTTCAACATCCACCGAAATCAAATGGAAATCTGGAATGGATTTGACAAAACGTTCAAGTCAAAAGCAGAACAAAGCCAGCAGGAAGAGGAAGCATGAGGAACCAGAGAGCTTCTTTACCTGGTTTAAGGACCATTCTGATGCAGGTGCTGATGACTTAGGAGAGGTCCTCAAAGATGATATTTGGCAAAACCCATTACAATACTACTTGGTTCCCGATCTGGATGATGAAGAAGGAGACGGAGAAGAAGATAATGATGATGATGAAGAGGAGGAAGGATTAGAAGATGTTGATGAAGAAGGGGATGAGGATGACGGTGAAGAAGATGAAGATGATGAAGGGGAGGAAGGAGAGGAGGATGAAGGAGAAGATGACTAATAGAACACTGATGGATTCCAACCTTCCTTTTTAAAAATTTTCTCCAGTCCCTGGGAGCAAGTTGCAGTCTTTTGTTTTTTTTCCTCTTGTGCGCAGTCACCCTGTTCTTGAGGTCTTCAACAATTGCTATGATTACTTTGTTTTGGGAGAAAAAAAATAAAAATTGTAAGAAAGAAGAAAAAAAAAAAAGAGGTCTCCTTTCTCTATACAATTGTTCTCAGCTTATTTCGGGGGAAATACCTTGAGCAGAATACAATGGGAAAAAGAGTCTGTATTCTTTCTGTTCGAAATTCATTATAATTCTTTCCTGTCTGAACAAAAACTGTATGGACTCAACACCACAGAGCTCTGTGGGAAAAAAGAAAAACCTACTCCCTTCGCTCTGCTGGAAGCTGGAGGGTGCTAGGCCCCTGTGTAGTAGTGCATAGAATTCTAGCTTTTTTCCTCCTTTCTCTGTATATTTGGCTCAGAGAGTACACTGTGTCTCTGTGAATATGGACCGTGAGCATTTACCAACATATATCTGTCTATTTTCTCTTGTTTAAAAAAAGAAAAAACAAAGCTTAAAAAAATGGGGTTGTAGAAGGTCAGCAAAGGGTGAATTTGAGATGTTTGAGTGGGTTAAGTAGGCATTTTGACAACATAGCTTCTCCTTTGGCATGTTTCGTTGTGATATTTGACAGATATCCTTGCAGCTTAAGATGACACTTTTAAAATAAATTCTCTCCTAATGATGACTTGAGCCCTGCCACTCAATGGGAGAATCAGCAGAACTTGTAGGATCTTATTTGGAACTGACATTCTCTATTGTAATTTTGTTCCTGTTTATTTTTAAATTTTCTTTTTGTTTCACTGGAAAGGAAAGATGATGCTCAGTTTTAAATGTTAAAAGTGTATAAAGTTGCTTTGTTACAATAAAACTAAATGTGTACACACACACACACACACACACACACACACACATTTTAGATTCAGGGAATACATATGCAGGAGTTTTACATGGATATATTGTATGATGCTGAGGTTTGAGCTTTTATTGAACCTGTCACCCAAATAGTGAACATAGTACCCAATAGGTAGTTTTTCAGTTGTTGCTCCCCTTCTCCCTCCTTTTGGAGTCCTCAGTGTCTATTGTTTCTATCCTTATGTCCATATATACCCAATGTTTAATACCCACTTATAAGTGAGAACATGTGGTATTTTGTTTTCTATTCCTGTGTTATTCCTTCTTAATTTTTTCATCGACCCAGTGGTCATTCTGGAGCACATTGTTTAATTTCTATATGTTTACATAGTTTCCAAAATTACTCTTGTTATTGATTTCTAGTTTTATTCCATTGTGGTTGGAGAAGATATCGTGTAATTTCAATTTTTTTTGAAAATTTTAAGGCTTGTTTTGTGGCCTAACATATGGTCAACACTTGAGAATGATCCATGTGCTGATGAGAAGTATGTGTATTCTGCAGATCTTGGAGGAAATGTTCTGTAAATAGCTATTAGATCCCATTTGGTGTATAGTGCAGATTAAATCTGATGTTTCTTTGTTGATTCTCTGTCTTCATGATGTGTTCAATGCTGAAAGTGGGGTGTTGACGTCTCCAGCTATTATTGTATTGGACTGTGCCTCTCTTTAGCAGTAATAAAATTTACTTTATATGTCTGGGTGTTCCAGTGTTGAGTGCATATATATATTATAATTGTTATATCTTCTTGCTGCAATGGCCCCTATGTCATTATATAGTGACCTTCTTTGTCTCTTTTTATAGTTTTTGCCTTGAAATCTATTTTGTCTGGTATAAGTATAGTCACTCCTGCTTTTTTTTTTTTTGGTTTTTATTTGCATGGAATATCTTTTTCCATCTCTTTATTTTCAGTCTATGTGTGTCTTTATAGGTAGGTGTGTTTCTTGTGGGCAACAGATTATTGGGTCTTGTATTTTTAAAATCCATTTAACCATTCTGTGTCTTTTGATTGGAGAGTTTAGTCCCTTTACATTCAATGTTATTATTGATAAGTAAGGACTTACTCCGCCATTTTGTTATCTCTTTTCTAGTTATTTTGTGGTCTTCTCTCCTTTTTTTCCTTTCACCCTGGTCTTCCTTTTGGTGAAGGTGATTTTTTCTGTCGTTATGATTTAATTTCTCGTTTTTCATTTTTTGTGTATCTGTTTTACGTTTTTTTCATTTGAGATTATCATGAGGCTTGCAATACTATCTTATAACGTGTTATTTTAAACTGTTGACAACTTAACACTGACTGCATAAATAAGCAAATTAACAAACCATCAAAGAAAAAACTAAAACTCCACACTTTTTCATCTCATAGCTTTGTAAGTTTTTATCGTTTGTATTTATATCTTGTATAGACTATGTCTTAAAAAGTTGTTGTAGTTATTATTTTTGATAGGCTCGTCTTTTAGTCTTTGTACTCAAGATATGAGTAGTTTATACACCACAGTTACAGTGTTATAATATTCTGTGTTTTTCTGTGGACTTGCTATTACTCATGAGTTTTGCAACTTTAGATGATTTCTTATTGCTCAATAATGTCCTTTTCTTTTAGATTGAGGCATTCTCTTCAGGATTTCTTGTAGGACAGGTCTGGCGTTGATAAAATCCCTCAGCTTTTGTTTATCTGGGAAAGTCTGTATTTCTCCTTCATGTTTAAAGGATATTTTCCCTGGATATACTATTCTAGGGTAAAAGTTTTTTCCTTCAGTACTTTAAATGTGTCATGCCACTCTCTCCTGTCTAGTAACATTTCCACTGAGAAGTCTGCTGCCAGATGTATTGTTCCTTTGTATGTTGTTTGTTTCTTTTCTCCTGATGCTTTTAGGGTCTTTTCTTTATCCTTAACCTTTGGGAATTTGATTATTAAATGTCTTGAGGTAGTCTTCGTTGGGTTAAATTTACTTTGTGTTCTATAATATTCTTCTATTTGAATATTGGTATCCTGCTCTAGGTTTTGCAAGTTCCCTGTTATCCACTTAATTAATTTTCTACTCTGATCTCTCTCTCTTTAATGTCAATACCTCTTAGATTTGCCCTTTTGAGGCTATTTTCTAGATCTTGTAGGTGTATTTCATTCTTTTTTGTTCTTTTTCCTTTTGTCTCCTCTGACTGTCTTTTTCAAATAGCCTGTCTTCAAGCTCACTAATCCTTTCTTCTGCTTGATCAGTTCTGCTATTAAGAGACTCTGATACATTCTTCACTATGTCAGTTTCATTTTTCAGCTCCAGAATTTCCACCTGATTCTTTTGAAAATATTTCAATCTCTTTGTTACATTTATCTCATGGGATTCTGAGTTTCTTCTCTGTTTTATCTTGGATTTCACTGAGCTTCCACAAAACAACTATTTTGAGTTCTCTGACTGAAAGGTCACATATCTCTGTCTCTCTGGGATTGGTCCATGGTGCCTTATTTAGTTTGTTTGGTGAGGTCATGTTTTCCTAGATGTTCCTGATGTTTTTGAATGTTTGTTGGTGTCTGGATATTGAAGAGTTAGGTATTTATTATAGTCTTCACCATCTGGGCTTTGTTTTTATTTGTTCTTGGGAAGGCTTTCCAAGTATTCAAAGGGACTTTGGTGTTGTGATCTAAGTCTTTGGTCACTGTAGCCATATCTGCATTAGGAGCTATTCCAAACCCGGTAATGCCGTGACTTTTGTGGACTCATAGAAGTACTGCTTTGCTGGTCTTGGGTAAGATCCAGAGAATTTTCTGGATTACCAGGTAAGGTGTCTTATTCTCTCCACTTACTTTCCTTCAAACAACTGGAGTCTCTCCCTGTGCTGAGCTGCCTGGAGCTGGGGGAAGGGTGACACAAGCACCCTTGTGGCCACCACCACTGGGACTGTGTGTGTTAGACTCAATGCCAGCACAGTACTGGGTCTTGTGCAAGCCCTGCCGTGACCACTGCCTGGTTAGTGCCTATGTTCTTGGGCCTCTACAATCGGCAGGTGGTGAAGCCAGCCAGCTTGTGTCCTTCCCTTCAGGTCATTGTTTGCCCCCTGGCCCTGGGTGGGTCCAGAGATGCCATCTGGAAGCCAGGGCCTGGCTTCCAGGGAACCTTAGGAATCTTCCTGGGATTCTATTCTACAGCAGCTGAGCTAGTACTCAAGACACAAGACAAAGTCCTTCCCACTCTTCTCTCCTCTTTCCTTAAGCAAAAGAGGCTACCTTATAGCTACCACTGCCTCAGGCCCACAGCAAGTGCTGCCTGGCTATTGCTGATGTTCACTCAAGGCCCAAGGGCTCTTCAGTCAGCTTGTCAGCTTGTGGTGAATGCTGTCAGGCCTGGGTCTCTCTCTTCAGGGCAGTGGGCTCCCATCTGGCCCAGGGCAGGTCCAGAAATGCCATTGAGGAGCCAAGGTCCGGAACCAGGGATCTCAGGAGTCCACTTGGTGCTCTACCCAACTGTGGCCAAGCTGGTACCCAAGCTGCAAGACAAAGTTACCTTTACTCTTTTCTCTTTTCTTGAAGCAGAGGAGTCTCTCCTCATAACCACCACACCTGGGAATGTGCTGGGTCACCCTTGAAGCCAACATGGAACTGGGTCCCATCCAAAGCCCACGGCAAGTACTGCCTGGCTACCACTGCTGATTATTCAGGGACTCAAGGTCTCTTTAATCAGCAGGTGGGGAATCCTTCCAGGACTGGGTCTTTCCCTTCAAAGTAGTAGGTTCCCTGCTGGCCCAGGGTGTGTCTAGAAATGTCATCTGAGAGTTAGAGCCTGGAATGGGTGCCTCATGGCTCTGTCTGGTGCCCTCTTCTACTGTGGCTGAGCTGATATCCAAGATGCAAGACAAAGTCTTCTGACATGGTTTGGATCTGTGCCCAAATCTCATGTTCAATTGTCATCCCCAGTGTTGGACGTGGGACCTGGTGGGAGGTGATTGGATCATGGGGGCAGGTTCTCATGAATGTTTTGGCACGATCCCCTTGATGCTATTCTCACAATAGTGAGTTCTCACAAGGTCTGGGTGTTTAAAAGTGTGTAGCACCTTTCTGCTTGATCTCTCCTGCTCCTGCTCAAACCATGTAAGACAGCTGCTCCCACTTTGCCTTCCACCATGATTGGAAGCTTCCTGAGGCCTCTCCGGAAGCAGAAGCTGTTGTGCTTCCTGTACAGCCTGCAGAACCATGAGCCAGTTAAACCTCTTTTTTTTTTTTTTAAATAAACTACCCAGTCTCAGATATTTCTTTATGGCAACGTGAGGAGGGAATAGTACAGAAAATGGCTGAGCTGGTGTCCAAGATGCAATACAAAGTCCTCTTTACTCTCCCTTCTTTTGTCCTCAAGCAGAAAGGAGTCTCTTCCAGAGTTGTGAGCTGTGCTGCCTAAGGTTGGGAAGAAGCGACACAATCATTTCCTTTGCTGCCCCAGCTGGTGTCTCACTAGGTTATCTGCACCCCAAGTCTGGTGGCTCTAAGCCCAGTCCAGCACTGGGACTTGCCTAGAAATTGCAGTCCTTGTAACCTGGATTGTCTTTTAAATTTATTTGGGACCCTAGAGTGCTTTGCCTTTAGCTCTCAATAATAGGGCTTGCCAGAACTTAGATTCCAACCATGAGCCTAGCCTCTGGCTAGGGATGGTCTAAATGTTCCCTCCGTGGGTGCTGGCTGAGTTCTACCCTATGTTTCTTTCCTCTGTGACTGGGCAGCACTGAGTTCCAATGCAAAGTCCCACAATCACTGGGCTGTCTGTCTCCCAAGCACACAGCTTCTCTCTCTGTACCATGTGGTCATTGCTAGGGAATGGGAGAGGGATGGTGTCAGGAATTCAAGACTCTCTTTCCTACTTTGTTTAGTGCCTCTTTCCTTAACATAACGTTAAAATGAGGTACTATGATCACTCACCTGAATTTTGGTTCTTTTTTTTTTTGAGACAGTGTCTCGCTCTGTTGCCCAGGTTGGAGTGTAATGGTGTGATCTCGGCTCACTGCAACCTCTACCTCCTGCGTTCAAGTGATTCTCCTGCCTCAACCTCCTGAGTAGCTGGGATTACAGGCACCACCACCATGCCTGGCTAACTTTTTTTGTATTTTTAGTAGAGATGGAGTTTCACTACGTTAGCCAGGCTGGTCTCGAACTTCTGACCTCGTGATCTGCCTGCCTCAGCCTCCTAAAGTGTTGGGATTACAGGCATGAGCCAATGCGTCCGGCCTGAGTTTTGGTTCTTTATTATTATTATTATTATTTTTGAGATGAAATTTTGCTCTTGTTGCTCAGGCTAGAGTGCAATGGTGTGATCTCAGCCGACCGCAACCTCCACCTTCCCTGTTCAAGCGTTTCTCCTGCCTCAGCCTCCCAAGTAGCTGGGATTACAGGCATGTGTCACCAGGCTTGGCTAATTTTTTGTATTTTTAGTAGAGAAGGGGTTTCACTGTGTTGGTCAGGCTGATATCGAACTCCCGACCTCAGGTGATCCACGTGCCTCAGCCTCCCAAAATGCTAGAATTACAGGCATGGGCCACCACGCCCAGCGAGTTTTGGTTCTTATGAAGGTGCTTTTTTTGTGTGTGGATAGTTGTTCAATTTGATGTTCCTGCAGGGGGATATTCTCTGGAGGCTTCTATTTAGCCATTTTGTTCCACCTCCTCCCACTCATATGGTTTTTAGTAGGCCTGAGTGTTTTACCACATGAGGCTTGCCACAGAGCTGCCTTAGCACATGGAAGGTGGCTTCTCCCGCAGAGCGATTCGAGAGTCTCCCAGATGGAAGTTGCAGTCTTTTTATTGTGTAATCTTGAAAGTGACATCCCATCTCTTCTGCCATATATTATTCATTAACAGGGAGTCAGTAAATATAGCCCACAGTGAAGAAAAGGGGAACCAAGTTCTATCTCTTGAGGAGAGGAGTATGGAAGAATTTGTGAATGTATCTTCAAAACCACCAAAATCTGTTCTCTGGCCACAAATTATTTATCTTCTTCCCACATGCAAAATACATATCAAAGAATTTGTGGGCATATATTTAAAACTAGTACACTATTTTACGCTTCACAGAAACTGGGATCTTGAGACATATCTTTCACTGACTCCATTTTACATACATGGGAAGCCTTAAACTCCCCAGATCTTCCACCATCTGGTCCTGATTACATATTTTCCACCACTTGCTTATGAATCTTGCCTACAATCAAATCAAATGATTCACCATTTCTTTTGTTTCTTCTTCTTTTTTTTTTTTTTAAGAAGATTTGCTATATATTTAATTATAACTTTTTGTAAAAAGTACAAAACCCCACCGAGGCAGTGGGATATGCCTGATTCTCTGCAGGCAGCCCATTTTGAGGGCAGGCTGGGCTAGGGGAGGGACAGAGCCATCATAATAACCATTCTGTATTGAGCACCTATCACTTCCTTTTTTTAAACTTTTATTTTAGGTTCGAGGGTACATGTGCAGGTTTGTTATACAGGCAAACTTGTCTCATGTGGATTGCTGTACAGATTACTTCATCAACAGACACTAAGTCCAGTACCCAATAGTTATTTTTTTCTGATCCTCTTCCTTCTCCCACCTTCCACCCTCAAGCAGGCCCCAGTGTCTGCTGTTCCCTTCATTGTGTCCATGAATTCTCATTATTTACCTTCCACTTATAAATGAGAACATGTGATACTTGGTTTTCTGTTCCTGTGTTAGTTTGCTGAGGATAATGGCCTCTAGCTCCATCCACATTCCCACAAAAGATATGATCTTGTTCTTTTTTATGGCTGCATAGTATTCCCTGTTGTATGTGTACCACATTTTCTTTATCCAGTCTATCATTGATGGACATTTAGGTTTATTCCATGTCTTTGCAATTGTGAATAGTGCAGCAATAAACATATGCGTGCATGTGTCTTTATGGTAGAATGATCTATATTTCTCTGGGTGTGATATGGTTTGTATCTGTGTCCCTGTTAAAATCTTTTTTTTTTAAATATTTTATTTGACATTTAATATTAATAGCATTTTAGATGCAAAACCACTTGTTAGAATAACAGTTTTAGTTTTAGCTTCCATAATTATTCATTGATTCACGCATTAAGAATTCCAGCATCGTGGCTTTGATAGTCTCTTGGCTTTTATAGTGTTCCTTTTTTTAAAAATTATACTTTAAGTTCTGGGGTACATGTGCAGATCGTGCAGGATTGTTACATAGGTTTACATATGCCATGGTGGTTTGCTGCCTCCATTCCCATGTCACCTATATTAGGTATTTCTCCTAATGTTATCCCTCCCTAATCTCCCCAGCCCCTCCTATCCCTCCCTTAGCCCCCCACCACCCAACAGACCCCAGTGTGTGATGTTTCCCTCCCTGTGTCCATGTGTTCTCATTCTTCAGCACCCACTTATGAGTGAGAACATGCGGTGTTTGGTTTTCTGTTCTTGTGTCAGTTTGCTGAGAATGATGGTTTACAGCTTCATCCATGTCTCATCAATGACCCTACAAAGGACATGAACTCATCCTTTTTTATGGCTCCATAGTATTCCATGGTGTATATGTGCCACATTTTCTTTATTCAGTCTATCATTGATGGGCACTTGGGTTGGTTCCAAGTCTTTGCTATTATAAACAGTGCTGCAATGAACATACGTGTGCATGTGTCTTTATAATGGAATGATTTATAATCCTTTGGGTATATACCCAGTAATAGGATTGCTGGGTCAAATGGTATTTCTATTTCTTGAATCTTGAGGAATCACCACACGTCTTACACAATGGTTGAACTAATTTACACTCCCACCAACAGTGTAAAAGTGTTCTTATTTCTCTACATCCTCTCCAGCATCTGTTGTCTCCAGATTTTTTAGTGATCACCATTCTAACTGGCATGAGATGGTATCTCAATGTGGTTTTGATTTGCATTTCTCTAATGACCAGTGATGATGAGCATTTTTTCATGCTTGTTGGCTGCATAAATGTCTTCTTTTGAAAAATGTCTATTCATATCCTTTGCCCACTTTTTGATGGAGTTGCTTTTTTCTTGTAAATTTGTTTTAGTTCTTTGTAGATTCTGGATATTAGCCCTTTGTCAGATGGGTAGCTTGCAAAATTTTTTTCTCATTCTGTTAACCAACTGGTTCACTCTAATGATTGTTTCTTTTGCTGTGCAGAAGCTCTTGAGTTTAATTAGATCCATTTGTCTATTTTGGCTTTTGTTGCCATTGCTTTTGGTGTTTTAGCCATGAAGTCCTTGCCTATGCCTATGTTCTGAATGGTACTGCCTAGGTTTTCTTCTAGGGTTTTTATAGTGTTAGGTCTTATGTTTAAATCTTTAATCCATCTGGAGTTAATTTTTCTATAAGGTGTAAAGAAACGGTCATTTCAGCTTTCTGCACATGGCTAGCCAGGTTCCCAAACATCATTTATTAAACAGAGAATCCTTTCCCCATTGCTTGTTTTTGTCAGGTTTACCAAGGATCACATGGTTGTAGATGTGTGGCCTTGCTTCCAAGGTCTCTGTTCTGTTCCATTGGTCTGCATCTCTGTTTTGGTACCAGTACCATGCTGCTTTGATTATTGTAGGCTTGTAGTAAAGTTTGAAGTCAGGTAGCATGATGCCTCCAGCTTTGTTCTTTTTGCTTAGGATTGTCTTGGCTATGTGGGCTCTTTTTTGGTTCCATATGAAGTTTAAGGTGGTTTTTTCCAGTTCTGTGAAGAAGGTCAATGGTAGCTTGATGGGGATAGCATTGATTCTATAAATTACTTTGGACAGTATGGCCATTTTCATCATATTGATTCTTTCTAGCCATGAGCATGGAATGTTTTTCCATCTGTTTGTGTCTTCTCTTATTTCCTTGAGCAATGGTTTGTAGTTCTTCTCAAAGAGGTCCTTCATATCCTTTGTTAGTTGTATTCCTAGGTATTGTATTCTCTTTGTAGCAATTGTGAATGGCAATTCACTCTTGATTTGGCTCTGTTTGTGTGTTATTGCTGTACAGGAATGCTTGTGATTTTTGCACATTGATTTTGTATCCTGAGACTTTGCTGAAGTTGCTTATCATCTTAAGGAGATTTTGGGCTGAGATGATGGGGTCTTTTAAATATACAATCATGTCATCTGCAAATAGAGACAATTTGACTTCCTCTTTTCCTATTTGAATACCTTTTATTTCTTTTTCTTGCCTAATTGCTCTGGCTAGAACTTCCAGTTTAGGAGTGGTGAGAGAGGGCACCCTTGTCTAGTGCCAGTTTTCAGAGGGAATGCTTCCAGTTTTTGCCCATTCCGTATGATATTGACTATGGGTTTGTCATAAATAGCTTTTATTATTTTGAGATACATTCCATCTATACCTAGTTTATTGAGAGTTTTTAGTGTAAAGGGCTGTTGAATTTTGTTGAAGGCCTTCTCTGCATCTATTGAAATTATCATGTGGTTTTGTCTTTGGTTCTGTTTATGTGATGGATTACATTTATAGATTTGCGTGT
This sequence comes from Alouatta palliata, assembly GCA_004027835.1. Lineage (NCBI taxonomy): Eukaryota > Metazoa > Chordata > Mammalia > Primates > Atelidae > Alouatta > Alouatta palliata. The sequence continues at coordinate 29,343 of PVKV010016979.1, read as the reverse complement.
GTTGAAACAGCCTTGCATCCCCAGGACAAAGCCTACTTGATCGTGATGGATAAGCTTTTTGATGTGCTGTAGCATTTGGTTTGCCAGTATTTTATTGAAGTTGCATCAATGTTCATCATGGATATTGGCCTGAAATTTTCTTTTTTAGTTGTGTCTCTGCCAGGTTTTGGTATCAGGATGATGTTGGTCTCATAAAATGAATTAGGGTGCATTCCCTCTTTTTGCATTTTTTGGAATAGTTTCAGAAGGAATGGTACCAGCTCCTCTTTGTATGTCTGGTAGAATTCGGCTGTGAACCTGTCTGGTCCTCGACTTTTTTTGGTTCGTAGGCTATTAATTGCTGCCTCAACTTCAGACCTTGTTACTGGTCTATTCAGGGATTCAACTTCTTTCTGGTTTAGTCTTGGGAGGGTATAAGTGTCCAGGAATTTATCCATTTCTTCTAGATTTACTGGTTTATGTGCATTGAGTTGTTTTTAGTAATCTCTGATGGTAGTTTGTATTTCTGTGGAATTGGTGGTGATATCCCCTTTATCATTTTTTATTGCATCTATTTGATTCTTCTCTGTTTTCTTTTTTATTAGTCTGGCTAGTGGTCTGTCTATTTTGTTGATCTTTTCAGAAAACCAGCTCCTGGATTCATTGATTTTTTTGCAGGTTTTTTTTGTCTCTATCTCCTTCAGCTCTCCTCTCATCTTAGTTATTTCTTGTCTTCTGCTGGCTTTTGAATTTGTTTGATCTTGCTCCTCTAGTTCTTTTAATTGTGATGATAGGGTGTCAATTTTAGATCTTTCCTCACTTCTCATGTGGGCATTTAGTGCTTTAAATTTCCCTCTAGACACTGCTTTAAATGTGTCCCAGAGATTCTGGTACATTGTGTCTTCATTCTCATTGATTTCGAAGAACATCTTTATTTCTGCTTTCGTTTCATTATTTATCCAGTAGTCATTCAGGAGCAGGTTATTCAGTTTTTATGATGTTGTGCAGTTTTGAGTGAGTTTCTTAATCCTGAGTTCTAATTTAATTGCACAGTGGTCAGAAAGACTGGTTGTTATGATTTCTGTTCTTTTGCATTTGCTGAGGAGTGATTTACTACCAATTATGTGGTCAATTTTAGGGTAAGTGCGATGTGGTGCTGAGAAGAATGTATGTTCTGTGGATTTGGGGTGAAGAGTTCTGTAGATGTGTATTAGGTCCACTTGGTCTAGGTCTGAGTTCAAGTCGTGGATATCCGTGTTAATTTTCTGTCTCATTGATCGGTTTAATATTGACAGTGGAGTGTTAAAGTCTCCCACTATTATTGTGTGGGAGTCTAAGTCTCTTTGTAGGTTGTTAAGAACTTGCTTTATGTATCTGGGTGCTCCTGTATTGGGTGCATATATATTTAGGACAGTTAGCTCTTCTTGTTGCATTGATCCTTTTACCATTATGTAATGACCTTCTTTGTCTCTTTTGATCTTTGTTGGTTTAAAATCCGTTTTATCAGAGACTAGGATTGCAACCCCTGCTTTTTTTTTTTTTTTTGTTCTCCATTTGCTTGGTAAATCTTCCTCCATCTCTTTATTTTGAGTCTATGTGTGTCTTTGCCCATTAGATGGGTCTCCTGAATACAGCACACCAATGGGTCTTGATTCTTTATCCAATTTGCCAGTCTGTGTCTTTTTATTGGGGCATTTAGCCCATTTACATTTAAGGTTAATATTGTTACGTGTGAATTTGATCCTGCCATTTTGATACTAGCTGGTTATTTTGTCCATTGGTTGATGCAGTTTCTTCATTGTGTCGATGCTCTTTACCATTTGGTACATTTTTGCAGTGGCTGGTATTGGGTGTTCCTTTCCATGTTTAGTGCTTCCTTCAGGAGCTCTTGTAAAGCAGGCCTGGTGGTGAACGAAATCTCAGCAATTGCTTGTTTGTAAAGGATTTTATTTCTCCTTCATTTATGAAGCTTAGATTGGCTGGACATGAAATTCTGGGTTGAAAGTTCTTTTGGCCCCCACTCTTTTCTGGCTTGCAGGGTTTCTGCCAAGAGATCCGCTGTGAGTCTGATGGGCTTCCCTTTGTGGGTAACCTGACCTTTCTCTCTGGCTGCCCTTAGCATTTTGTCCTTCATTTCAACCCTGGTGAATCTGAAGATTATGTGCCTTGGGGTTGCTCTTCTTGAGGAATATCTTTGTGGTGGTCTCTGTATTTCCTGGATTTGAATGTTGGCCTGTCTTGCTAGGTTGGGGAAGTTCTCCTGGATAATATCCTGAATAGTGTTTTTCACCTTGGATTCATTCTCCCCATCACATTCAGGTACAGCAATCAAACGTAGATTAGGTCTTTTCACATAATCCCATATTTCTTGCAGGCTTTGTTCATTTCTTTTCACTCTTTTTTCTCTAATCTTGCCTTCTGGTTTTATTTAACTGAGCTGATCTTCAGTCTCTGATATCCTTTTTTCTGCTTGATGAACTCATCTATTGAAATTTGTATATGCTTCGCGAAGTTCTCGTGCTGTGTTTTTCAGCTCCATCAAATCATTTATGTTCTTCTCTAAGCTGGTTATTCTAGTTAGCATTTGATCTAACCTTGTTTCAAGGTTCTTAGTGTCTTTTCTTTGGGTCAGAACATGTTCCTTTAGCTCAGAGAAGTTTGTTATTACCCACCTTCTGAAGCCTGCTTCTGTCACTTCATCAAACTCATTCTCTATTAGTTTTGTTCCCTTGTTGGTGAGGAGTTGTGATCCCTTGGAGGAGGAGAGGCATTCTGGTTTTTAATGATTTTAGCCTTTTTGTGCTGGTTTCTTCCTATCTTCATGGATTTATCTACCTTTGGTCTTTGAAGTTGGTGACTTTCAGATGGGGTCTCTGAGTGGATGTCCTTTCTGTTGATGTTGAAGCTATTTATTTCTGTTTTTTAGGTTTCCTTCTAACAGTCAGGACTCTCTGCTGCAGGACTGCTGGAGGTCCACTCCAGATCCTGCTTGCCTGGGAATCACCCGTGGGGACTGCAGAATAGCTGCCTGTTCCTTCCTCTAGTAGCTTCATCCCAGAAGGACACCCACCAGATGTCAGCCAGAGCTCTCCTGTATGAGGTGTCTCTTTGGATATATGGGGGTCAGGGAGCCACTTTAGGAGGCAGTCTGTCCCTTATCAGAGCTCAAGTGCTGTGCTGGGAGCTCCATTGCTCCCTTCAGAGCTGCTAAGCAGGGACATTTAAGTCTGCTGGAGTGTAACTCACAACCACCACTTTTCCCAGGTGTTCTGTCCCAGGAAGGTGGGACTTTATTTATAAGTCCCTGATGGACTGCTGCCTTTTTCCAGAGATGCCCTGCCCAGCAAGGAGGGAGTCTAGTCACAGTCTGCTTACAGAGGCCTTGCTGAGCTGCTGTGGGCTCTGCCCTTCTCCTATGTAAACTTCCTTGCAATTTTGTTCACATAGGCAAGTTTAGAGCTGCCTCGGTAATGGCGAACTGCCTCGGTAATGGCGGACACCCCTCCCCACACTGAGCTCAACTGTCCCAGGTTGAACTCAAACTACTGTGCTGGCTGCAAAAATCTCAAGCCAGTGGGTTTTAGTTTGCTGGTCTTTGTGGGGGTGGGACCTGCCGAGCCAGACCACTTGGTTCCCTGCCCTCAGTCCCCTTTTTCTCAGGGGAATGGGTGGCTCTGTCTCTCAGGTGTTCCAGGCACTGGCTAAAAGGGCCACCCAGGTTTGTGCTGGAAACTCGGGGCCTACCAGCCCCAGTGGGAATATCCTAGTCTGTGGGCTGTAAAGACTGTGGGAGAAGCACAGTATCTGAGCCAGAGTGCTGGAGTGTCTGGAAAAATTCCCCAATGGCCTCCATTGGGTAGGAGGGGGGCCTCTGGCCTATTGCACTTCCCAGGTGAGGTAGTGCCCCACCCTGCCTCAGTTTGCCCTCCTTGGGCTATACCCATTGTCCAACCAGTCCCATTGAGTTGAACCTGGTAACTTGGTTGGAAATGTGGAGATCACTTACCTTCTGTGTCACTCTCGCTGGGAACTGCACTCTGGAGCTGTTCTTATTTGGCCATCTTGGCAGAAGTCCTCCCACTTAGAGCCCGGGTTCCAACAAGATGCTTAGCTCCATTCATCAACTTGTGGACACCAAGCGCCACCCCCTGTTCAAATCTTATGTTGAATTGTAATCGCTAATGTTGGAGGTGGGCCTGGTGGGAGTGGGATTGGATCATGGAGGTGGATTTCTCCTGAGTGCTGTTCTTGTGATGCTAGTGGGTGAGTTGTAGAGAGATCTGGTTGTTTAACAGTGGGTGGCACCTCCCTCCACACTTCCTCTTGCTCTGGCCATGTAAGATGTGCCTGCTCCCCTTTCACCTTCTGCCATGATTTTAAGTTTCCTGAGGCTTCCCCAGAAGATGAGTGGAAGCTGCTATGCTTCCTGTACAGCCTGCAGAACCATGAGCCAATTAAACCTCTTTTCTTAATAAATTATGCAGTCTTAGGTATTTATTTATAGCAATGTGAGAATGGACTAATGCAGGGTATATACCCAGTAATGGGGTTGGTGGGTCAAATGGTATTTGTTTTTACATCTTTGAGGAGTCACAACACTGCTTTTCACAATGGTTGAACTAATTTACACTTCCACCAACAGTGTATAAGTGTTACTTTTGGCCACAGCCTTGCCAACATCTGTTAATTTTTGACTTTTGAATAATAGCCATTCAGACTTGTGTGAGATGGTATCTCATGGTTTTGATTTGCATTTCTCTCATGATCAGTATTCAACTTTTCTTAATCACACCCTAAATCTACCATTCTCTGTACCTTCATGGATGCTCTTACCTCAGGCTGGAAAGTACTTCCTTATCTTTATTTTCAAATCCTCCACAAAAGTTCTACCCTTATTTTCATATATTACTTTCTTCATAAAGTATGGCAGCTCCCCTAAAATAGAATGCATTTACCGTATTTGATTGAAAACTGCTAGAGGGTAGGAAGCATATCTTGCTCATCTCTGTATCCTTCAAAACAGGATGCCTATTTCATTGAGCCCAACATGTGTTCAACAAATGCTGAATGAAATGATGTGAACATAGCACTTCTTCATTTTAGGTGAGACAAACACTTTCAGTTGTTTGTGCCCATGTGATACATCCACATCATTATAGCATTTTATTTCTTGCATAAAATCTGTCTTTCAAAGACATAATCCAAAATTGTCGTATAGAGGGCATCCTGACAGAATTGGTGATAAATTTTTCAAATTATATCAACATCTTTAAAGTCCTAGCCTTCTGTGGCTATATTGAAGGGCCAAGAAAAATTCAATTACCAACATGTTGATGTACCACAAACATTCCACAATGTGAGGAATAGCGAACTGTACCATTAGGCTGACTTTAGCTATGCTGTAGTAGGATATGTTGCTTAATTTTTAAAGCTTTTTTCTTTCTCCCTGCACACTTTATTCCCACCTCTTTTTCTCTTTCTTTTCCTCTCTTTCTCATTCTCTCCTCCCTCCTTCTCTCCCTCCCTCCCCTCACCCCTCCCTCCCTCCCCTCCTCTCCTCCTTTCCTCCCTCCCTCCCTTCTTTCTTTCCTTCCCTCCCTCCTTCTCTTTCCTTTCTTTCTTCCTTCCTTCTTCACATCACTTTCTTATCTGACCTCTCCTTATTCTTCTTGCCCTAAACTCTGTGAGTTTCTACATGAGTATTCTGATGGGATTACTGTCCTTTAAATTAGTCAAATAGAATTTCTGTATTTGCTAATAGCTTTATTGAGGTATAATTTACATACCATACAATTCATCCATTTTAAGTGCACAATTCAATGATTTTCAGTAAATTTAGAGTCATTCAACCATTACCACAACTAGTTTTAGAACATTTCCATGACCCCAAAAAGGTCTCCAGGGCTGACTGAATTTTTTTAATGTATATTTTAAACCTTTTTTCTCCTGTTATAAAAACAATACAAAGTTACTTTAAAGCTTGGCATGGTGGCACACGCCTGTAGTCTCAGCTACTAGGTAGGATGAGGTAGGGAGGATCACTTGAGGCCAGGCGTTTGAGACTGTAGTGAGCTATAATCATGCCTGTGAATAGCCATTGCCCTCCAGCCTGGGTAACATAGAGTGATCCCATTTCTTAAAATTACTTTAGATAATTTATAAAATACATAAAAGCAGAAAGAACTAAATAAAAAAATCTTCATTCCACAATCTACAGACAACCACTGCTATTTTGGCATATGTTTAATCCCTCTCTCTGTCTACCTATTTATTTCCATCTTAGAAGGGAAACTTCTATTTAGGGAGGTTGATTCAATCTGGGGACACAGCAGCTATATATTAACAACTTAAAAAGAGCAGGGAGGAGCTCTTTCTATCTCATTGATTTAAAAGAATTTGGACTTTTGCCTTTCAAATTACCACATTTGATATCTATTTATGTGTGAGGGTAAGAAGCCAATTAAGGCAATTGCTCCTGGACCAAACTGAGGGTGAGGCTGCTATTTCTTGAGGCCCAATAACAAGATGCAGATGAACTGAAGAAGAGAGTTTTTATTTCTGTAACCAGTTACAGGGAGAAGGCCTGGAAAATACTGTAGGCCAACCTCAAAATTACAAAGTTTTCCAGAGCTTATATACTTCTAAGTTATATGTCTGTGTGTAAGTGTGGATTCATCTAAAGACACAAGTGATTAACTTCCTTTAATCTATAACTAAGATCTGAGTCCTGAAGACCTTCCTCTCGAGCCTCAGTAAATTTACTTAATCTAAATGGGTCCAGGTGCTGGGGTGATTTGCCCTCCTGCTAAATCATGGAGGTTTGGGGAGTTCCTTCAGACCCCCAATAAACTTGTTTGTGGAGGCCTGTAGAGTTTCTTCAGACCCACAATAAAACTTGTTTAATCCTAAATGGGTCCTGTTAAGAATTCCTTCGTTATCTTACCATGCTTTAAGGCCCAGGAAAGGCCTAGACAAACTCTTGGTGGGCTTTTGTTACCTTCCAGCCTTTGTACAGGGGACTGGCTCTTTCGGCTTTTAAGTAACCACTCAGTACTGAAACAGTTACTATGAAGGCCTGCCTTAGTGAGACCTGGTCTGCCACGCAATGACTAGGGCATTATGGGCTGGGGATTGCAATGTGGGTTTGAAATGTGTATGGGGTGGGAGTGGCTAAGTGGGGGAGGGGTTACAGTAATAGCTGCCTGGAGGCCTCATGGAGGACCCTAAATACAGAACTCTGTACTGGGATAATAGGAGGGATGTGAGCTTGAGAAAATCAGAACTCTTGCAAGGAAAAACCAAGCTGAGCTTCAAGGGCCAGCCTTGGGACTCCCTGGTATTTCTTTGAGGGGAAAGCTGAATAAAAAGGGAAGGGGTGTGACAATGCAGAAGGGGATGAGCCTGTCAGGAGATTTCTGATGAGCCTGGTAGAGTGCATTGCCCACACTAAGTGTCAACACATATACTAGTAAATGGGCAACAGAGCCAAGATGTGGAACTGGATAATCAAGTTGAAGGTAGGGCTATGGGGATTGCCTATCCCTGGCTGGGAAGTTGGCAGTTTCTGTTTGGTATTAGCAAAGAAGTTGGTTAAAGTGCCACCCATGGCATTTTTGGACCAAGACCTCATATCTACTGAAGCCGAAGCTTTGGGGGAATTGGTAGGTAAACAAGTGAAGATGTTGGAATATGTTGATGACTTTCTGTGGTCTCCCATTATTTTTACAAGAAAGATAAAAGCATCTCAACTTAGGGCTATTTCAAAGCTTTACTATTAGAAGTTCTTTGGCCTGCAGCCAGCAACTCAAGTTATCTGAGAGTCAGCAAATTACGACACATGCAGGGTTGGAAAAGTGGAATTCTTTGTCAGAGGCTAAAGTGAAAAGAGAGGCAGAAAACAAAGTTGATAATGAAACTGGGGCCTGGGAAGCCTCCACATCCCTGCCTCTCTTGGGCATCTTCTGCTGTATGTTCCCTGCCTGACAAAGGTTTAGAACATGCAGCTTGGGAATACAGAGTATCTGGGCCTCCCTAAGTCTGCTATTGTTTTGCATTTCTCTAAATCAGATGTCAAGATGGAGGCCATTAAGCTGGAGGCTGCATGACAGGCAGAGCACTGAGATTTGTTTCTGAAAGACAGAAAGTTTTAGTTTAGGGTCTGGATTCACGGACCATGACTTGATAAAATCTCTGACTTTGGTTCTTAGCTTGAAAAATTCAGTGAATGAATATAAGCAAAAACTCATCAAGCTTTTAAGTAAGTTGTGTTGTAGGAGAAACCTTAAATCCAATGAGTAAAAGTCATGATCTCCTAATAAACCAAAAAGGTTATTTTCAGGTCTGCACACCTGCAACAATGAGGATTAAACTGCTAGAAGGTACAGTCCCTTAAAGGAGACGCCCCTACTAATGCCCACCTCAGGTGTAGATATGGAAGATGATGAGTAAGGAAGCTTCTCCCCGAGAGCAAAACAAGGGGCAGCTGGTTTTCTAGGGCAGGGAGTTACTGAAATTCCTCTCAAAGAGGACATATTATTGCTTATGATAATTGTGTTTTTTCTTCCCTTCTCTTTTTTTAAATGGGAGCTGTTTCTCTAAAGTGGTCCTGTTGTCCGTGCAACTTCATACACTGGGTCTGCTGGTTGTAGTTAAGTAACCTATCTGTAGACTTCCAGACAATAAGGAGCTGCATTTAGACTTGTCTGGGAGACGTCACCCAGATATCTTGAGTATAGTAAGTTAATAAGGCTCAGCATTGGAGTATATTCTTTTGGGATGGGGGTAAGTGCAATTTTGGCAGTCCATGGAACAGTTGCATAATGTTGGAAGGATACATTTTAGAATCTGTATGTACGAGAAAAAAAAAGGTGTATAAATATCGGGAAGTCAAGAGAGGGAGTGTAGTGAGTCCCAATGATATTATTTGATACAACTATGACTGAAACGAGATTCCGTTCCCTGTACTTTTCAATTAATGAAGCCAACAAATTCCCTTTTTAGTTTAAGTGGGTTTGAGTTGGTTTTACTATCACTTTTAACCACAAATGCTTGACTGATACAACACATATATATTTAATAAATGTTATGTCAAAGTCTTGTATGTGGATAATTTATAAGGGTAAATGGTGTTAGTAATTAGGAAAGTACATATATATTTACAAGTAGGTCACCTTATTTTCTAAACTACCTTTTATAAATGTATCCTTTGAAGAAAGGGAATATTTCCTGCCATGTTTACATCCAAGCATCCAATTATGTTAATTTATGGTTAATATATTTCTCAGATCTTACTCAATGATCATTGCCATATGTGGGTTTTAAACATAAGGGGATCAGATAAAGTATTTTAAAATTTATATTATTGGTCAATACATTTGGGTGTGGTAATCCAGTCCTTATGGTCATGTAGACTTGCTGGACATAGTAGATTAGATCCCTGGCCAAAGAAATTTTACAAGTTTCCTAAGCTATAAACTTTGCCTATGCAATTCACAAATATCTAATAATATCTAAATGATGTGTTAATACCGACAGATAATTACTTGCACTCATAATTAATTAACATTTTCTGATAAGTCATTAAATGTTACTTTTCTGTTCAGGCATTGAAGACTTTGTTTCACGCACTTATTCATTACAATGCACTGTTTTTTTGTTTTTTTTTTTTTTTTTGAGATAGAGTCTCGCTCTGTAGCCCAGACTGAAGTGCAGTGGCGCAATCTCAGCTCACTGCAACCTTCGCCTCCCAGGTTCAAGCAATTCTCCTGTCTCAGCCTCCTGAGTAGCTGGGATTACAGGCTCATGCCAACATGCCTGGCTAATTTTGTATTTTTAGTAGAGACGGGATTTCGCAATGTTGGCCAGGCTGGTCTTGCACTCCTGATCTCAGGTGATCTTCCCGCCTCGGCCTCCCAAAGTGTTGAGATTACAGGTGTGAGCCACCGTGCCAGGCCTACAAGTCACTGTTAATAGTATTATTTTCAAAGAGCTCCTCCAGTAGTTTGCATAGTATTTTCCCCAACTTCCAAAGTTTCGATACTGTTTTTCCCCTCTCTCTTTCCCCCAGTTAAAAAAAAAAATCTCTTCTTGATAATTTTAATGTAGTTTTGGGAAGGAACAAAAGTAGATGTGTTTTTAATCTATAATTTTAACTTGGAAGGTACCATTATGTATTTAAATACCTGGCCCAGATTAGGTACACGATAAATGATAGTGGCTATGATTGTGGGGAGGAGGGTGGTGGAGCATCAGGAATCAACTAGCGCAGGGGTCCCCAACATTCTGAAACTGGACCCCACAGCAGGAGGTGAACAGTGGGCCAGCGAGCATTACTGCCTGAGCTCTGCCTCCTGTCAGATCAGCGGTGGCCTTAGATTCTCAAAGGAATATAAACCCTATTGTGAACGGTGCATGTGAGGGATCTAGGTTGCACATTCCTTATGATAATTTAACTAATTCCTGATGATCTGAGGTAGAATAGTTTCATCCCCAAACCATCCCCCCATGACTCCCACAACAGTCCCCTAGTCTGTGGAAAAATTGTCTTCCATGAAACCAATTCCTTGTGCCAAAATGATTGGGGACCGCTGAACTAATGTTATTTCATTCATTTCATTTTTTTTTTTTCCTTTTTTGAGACAGAGTTTCACTCTGTCACCCAGGCTGGAGTGCAGTGAGGGGATCCCAGCTCACTGTAGCCTCTACCTTCAGCCTCCCACCTCAGCCTCCTGAACCATTGGGACCATGGGTGTGCACCTCCACACTCAGCCAATTTTTGTATTTCTTGTCTAGACAAGGTTTTATGCCATGTTGCCCAGGCTGATCTCATACTCCTGAGCTTAAGCAATGTGTCTGCTTCAGCCTCTCAAAGTGCTGGTGTTACCGGCCTGAGCCACTGCCTCATGCCTATTTCATTCATTTCTTTGTATGAGATTGGACTTCTGATAAATGTGGATGAATCTATTGTACTCAGCACATGTGAAATGCACACATATTTTGTGCTTTAATGATTTTTTTTGATTCTTTATTTCCACTTAGTTTTGTAATGAGTATTTGAAAATCCTGAGCTTGTCTTGGCAGAAATACAGGGAAACAGGAGCTCCTCAAGCACTGTTGACATTATAAGGGACTTATTTGTGGTATCAGACCCGGTCCCTACCATTAGTTATGCTACAGTAGAGTCCTCATCTTAGTTGTACATTTGCGTATTATTTCAAATTCCTTTTTCATCTATTTTACATTTGCGTATTATTTCAAATTCCTTTTTCATCTATTTTTGTTTTACTGACTTAATTTCATCATTATGGCTTCAGGCCATGATAAAAACATTTTCCATGGAGCTGGAGGAAGTTTTGGTGAACACCAAAGCATATTCAATTCTACAGTCATTTATTGTTAGGCATCTTTCAAATGCCAGCCCCTGTAGGAGAAATGTCAGTATGAAGATGGAATCCCTGTTTCCATCTTTAGTAGAAAGGGTAAGGCAAAATGCATAGGTCACTAAAATGAGGCAGACAATAGCAAAATAAATACCATTATATAAAGTACTTACTCTGTGCCAGTCACTCTTTTAAAAGCAGTTTAAACGTAGTCAATGCATTAAAACCTTAAACAACTATTATTATCTTCATTTTCATATGGGGGAACTAAGACACAGAGAGGGTAAGTGAATTTGTCCAAGTTACAAAAGTAGTAAGTGGCAGATCTGGGGTTTGAGCCACTTGATCCAGAGTCCAATTCTAGTATTCGCATGCTACCTTGCCTAGGTTAAACCAAGTTCTATTTATCTGACTGTTCCTATTCAAATGAATAAGGGATTCTGTGTGCTCATGCATGAGTGTACATGCATGTGTGTGTATGTGTGTATGTAGGGAATAGAAATGGGATTTAAAAGAGGTTGTGGTATTTGAGCTATATCTTTTTGGTTTTATGTCATTTTATGTTCAATTTGTTACATCTTGATCTTTTCTTAACGTTCCAGTTATACTCTGCTTGACACACTTCAAAACTCCTGGACCTCTGATTTCTCCAATTAGCTATCCAAGTCTAACCCAGTCAGAACTTTACAACTTTGGATCAAAAGCCTTTGCAAAATTTCCAGGGCAAATTGGAGGTACATTATGTTTTTCAGAGAAGGTTATAGGTTTTCAGACAGAACAGAATGAAAGTCACCAAGTCTATGACCACACATTATAATGTTGGTTTTGTAATGGGAATTAACACGCCAATTCATCACTGTATCCAATTGACTTCAGTGTCCCAAATCACTTGGGCTCTGTTTTTTGAGGTCAGCTGAGTAAAGACAGGGAGTGTGAAAGATGTGTATGTGTCTTTGTTGGAAAATAGGTGAAATGAGGATGTCTGCTTGGTCCTAAGCTGTGACCAGCGCTGTAATTCACAAATATCTGGGAAAGGATGATTAACGGGCACCAAAAGTCTGTAAGCAGGAGAGTTAGAGGAGGAATAAGGACAAGAGAGCTCAAGGATGATTACTGGAAAATACTAGAGAGGACAGCATGGTGTCTGTCTTGGACACGCTCTGCAAAATGTTCCCATAGGCTCATGGTGGAGGTCTGTGGTTGGTGGGACCATAGACAGCAGGCGTGACAGGCTTTTCCACAGAGGGTTGGGCACAAACAATGTCATCTAGGTGCCCATGTGAGGAAGTGTGACCGAAGTGGGGAAGAGGACATTTCTTTCCCTTCCTGTGGTACTCAGTGTAGTATCAGTGTGGTAAGAACCCCAGAGGAAGGATGGTAGGGGCAGAACCAGCTCAAGTGGCAGAGACCTGACTGACTTGTTTGCGGGTTATATGAGACACATTAGAGTATTCCTGAAAATAACTTAAAGGAGCCTCAAATGTAGGAACAGGAGGGAGTGAGATGTGACTCGTGTTCTGCAGAATACCCACCAGCTAGTACAGCCCAGGAAATGGGTTATGTAGTCACTTCTCTTTTACAGACTCATTCTTGAATGAATTCTACTACATGAATTTATTGGTGTTAAATGACTCCAACAAGTTAGCCACTGCTCTAAATTCATAGGATATGCTGTTTTCTTGGAGTGGGTTCCCCCAGGAAGAAGGTATTGAAACAAGATTCTATGCAAATTCTATAGTTCATTAATAAGTTAGTTCTAAGAAATGCTGGTAGGGGAGTGGGAAAGTGAGACAGAAATAAGAAGGTAGCCAGTAAAAGGTGAGTTATTAAGCCAGTTGCTACTGCAGGAAACTGGTGGAAACCCTGGGAAGCATTGTAGAACACACACCTCAGAGTCATCCCACTTGAGGGGCAAGGGAGCTGGGGTATGTATCCACCCACTTTTGTCAGTTATTGGTTGAGGTCTCTTCCCAGGGGGATCGTAATCCTTCAGCACTTCTAGCAGAAAGAGCTGCTCTAGCAGCCAGAGAAAGTTCAAGGGCAGACAATTGCAGGTGCTGGCAGTTGAAAGCCAGGTTGGTGTGTGTGGAAATGCTAAGTGTGGGGAAAATGGGTGGGGTACAGACAGTGGCTGCTATTCCTATGGCATGCAAGTTCTTCTAGCTTGTTTGTTCCACTGTTTGACAATGTCTCGGTCATGTAATGGATTTCCTTGCTGATTGACACTTGAAAACTTCTCCTATCTCCCCTGCTCCTGGTTCCATTTGGTGTTTCCCTTCCTCCTTGTCTTTCTACTTCATTGAGTTCATCACCATTTGCCTTGGCTTTGGTATCAAAGACCTGTGGAAAGCTATTTCCTTTTTTGAGCCTCTATTTTTCCAATCTCGAGGTAAGAATAATAATATATTTTTAGGATTTTTGTGTGCATTGAAGAATGTATTAACATATAGAAAAAACCATATGTCATAACCTGTGTTCGAGAAGGGCTAGCTGTCTTTCTATTGCCATACTTGTTTTTGTCTTGGCAAAGCCAAGAACTCTTGGAGACCTTATCTTTCTGGGAACTCCCCCCAAAAAAACTGAGATATGTAGATAAAGGCTAAGTTTGTCCTCTAAAGGAATACTATGCATTTTATTATTTTTCTAATAATTTTATCTAAGTTAAAATGATTACATGTTTACTTTTGATATTTAGTGGAACAATACAAGACATACTTCACTGAAGTCTAAGCATATTGCATTTACTTTGCTGTCTTTCATCACTTATCCCACAAATAATTAGGATAGGAAGCAGGGACTCAGCTTTATGAAGCTACAGGCATGACTCTGCCTTGAGCATAGGCCAATCTGAGAGTCATTTACATGTCTCAGAAGACTGTGATGTTTTGTATTCCTGGCCTTTTGTGCCCTGTGGTATCTATGTTGGCTGTTGATTCCACGAGTTACTGTTTTTTGCTCTGAATTATTTAGGATGGAGGGAAGGAGAGAGAAAAGGGAGAAAGGAGAGCTGCTATTGTTGGCTTCTGAATAATCTGTAATTTTCATAATGGCACTTTCCTAGATATACTCATAATTACAAAGTACTCTTACATACATTAAAAAAAATTTTTTTTTTTTTTTTTTTGAGACAGAGTCTCACTCCCTCACCAGGCGCCAGGCTGGAGTGCAGTGGCGCAACCTCGGCTCACTGCAACCTCCGCCGCCCGGGTTCAAGCAATTCTCCTGCCTCATCCTCCCAAGTAGCTGGGACTACAGGCGCGCGCCACCATGCCCAGCTAATTTTTTTGTATTTTTTAGTAGAGACGGGGTTTCACCATGTTGACCAGAATGGTCTCGATCTCTTGACCTCGTGATCTGCCCGCCTCGGCCTCCCAAAGTGCTGGGATTACAGGCGTGAGCCACCGCGCCTGGCCTACATTTAAAAATTTAATCCTCATAACTACCCCATAAAATGAGCAGGAAGAAGAAGATCTCTCAAGAGCAGATTTGTACTAATTCTTTGGAGGAAGCAACTGTGAAGAAAAGGAAACTCAGAGAAAAATAGGATGCCATGCACAAAGGTAGTAAAGTTAAGCCTTTCGTTTGCTTAGGGAAAAAAGAATGCACCCATGGGGTCCATTGTTTTTTATCCTGTTGAGGTGAAAGGATGGATTACTGAGGTCTGAATCAGTCTTGGCTCTGGAAGTTCTGACATGAGTCATTTTGAGAAAGGTCTCTTATTGTCCATGAGCTCCGCTTTCCTTATCTGCAAAATGGAGGTAAAAATATTTGCAGGAGAGACCAGCAATCACATGGAGGTAGCTGTAAGAATTTAACAAAATGAACCGGGCGCGGTGGCTCAAGCCTGTAATCCCAGCACTTTGCGAGGCCGAGGCGGGTGGATCATGAGGTCAAGAGATCGAGATGGTCAGTATGGTGAAACCCCGTCTCTACTAAAAATACAAAAATTAGCTGGGCATGGTGGCACGTGCCTGTAGTCCCAGCTACTCGGGAGGCTGAGGCAGGAGAATTGCTTGAACCCAGGAGGCGGAGGTTGCGGTGAGCCGAGATTGCGCCATTGCACTCCAGCCTGGGTAACAAGAGGGAAACGCCGTCTCCAAAAAAAAAAAAGAATTTAACAAAATGTGCATAAAAGCACTGTGCAAGCTGTAAAGTACTGTACGTAGATACTACACACTGATACTTCACTGAAAATGAAGACATGATTTTGTAGAATCAGGAGAGTACAAAATACCAAACTTAAAAGTTGACCTCCTAATAGCATTATTGGGAATCCAAAGTTTATTGACTTGGAGGTTTAAGATTTGTCTGATAGAGGCACAGAAAGACAAATATCACATGTTCTCACTTATTTAGGGGATCTAAAAACCAAAACAATTGAACTCATGAACACAGAGAGTAGAAGGATAGATAATTACCAGAGGCTGGGAAAGGCAACGGGGGATTGGTGGGGAGGTGAGGTGGTTGATGGGTATAAAAAAATAGAATGAATAAGACCTACTATTGACAGCACAGAAAGAATGAGTAAGACCTACTATTGACAGCACAGCAAGGTGACTATAGTCAATAATAACTTAATTGTACATTTTCAAATAACTTAAAGCAGCAGTCTCCAACGTTTTTGACACCAGGGACTGGTTTTGTGGAAGATAATTTTTCCACGTTGAGGGTTGGGGGAGGGTTTCAGGATGAAACTGTTCCATCTCAGATCATCAGGCATAAGTTAGATTCTTTTTTTTTTTTTCTTTTGAGACAGAGTCTCACTCTGTCACCCAGGCTGGAGTGCAGTGGCATGATCTCGGCTCATTGCAACCTCTGCCTCCCAGGTTCTAGCAATCCTCCTGCCTCAGCCTCCCAGGTAGCTGGGATTACAGGCACACCCCACTACACCTGACTAATTTTTATGTTTTTAGTAGAGACGGGGTTTTACCGTGTTGGCCAGGCTGGTCTTGAACTCCTGACCTCAGATGATTCACCCACCTCGGCCTCCCAAAGTGCTAAGATTACAGGCATAAGCCACTGTACCCGGCCCAGTTAGATTTTTATAAGGAGTGCACAATCTAGATCTCTCACGTGTAGTTCACAAAAGGGTTCATGCTTCTATGAGAATCTAATGCCACCACTGATGTGACAGGAAGCGGAGCTCACGCGGTAGTGCTGACTTGCCCACCACTTACCTCCTACTGTACGACCCGGTTCCTAACAGATCTCAGACCAGTTCGAGGCCAGGGTGTGGGTGACCCCTGACTTAAAGAGTGTAATTGGGTCATTTATAACTCAAGGGATAAATGCTTGAGGGGATGGATACCTTATTCGTCCTGATGTGATTATTATGCATTGCATGCCTGTATCAAAACATTTCATGTACCCTCCGTAAATATATATACCATGTACCCACCAAAATTAAAAATAAAAAAATTTCTAAGTGAAACATTAACATATTAAATCTACATACCATAAACAAGAATTCATTCCATCATAAGAACTCTCATATGGAATATTATATAAAAGAGAAAACTCAAAATGATTTAAAAAAAAGATTTGTCTGGTAGAAGATTATTTATTTGTTTGTTTTTAAAAGTAAGATGCCAATACTAATTTATTTGTCTAGTGCCTTTGTTGACAGTGGAGGGGGAATATTGAAATATTTTGGAGGCACCTTTATCCAGGTATTTTAAAGTAATGCGTATGCAATGTAGAATTGTCATTAATTTGCCCGATAATGGCAGGAACTTCCACTGTGTTGGACTGTTGGGTTTTGAAAGATCCATGTTCAAGTCCACATTTGGCCACATGGTAGCTGTGCAACATGAGACTTGTTATTTTATCATTTGTAAAACAAGGATAAAAGTTCTTCTAGGGATCATTGTGAAGGATGGAATGAGACAATGAGTGAGAAAATTTTCTGAAAACCATAAACAACTCCATAAATATAGGGTGTATATTTTGTATCATTACTCGTGTTTAAAGAAGTGAAACCAACAAGCAAATGTTCAATGATACAATTTAGAGAGAATCAAGTCAGAAATTAATGAGGTGTAGTCAAAAAGACACAGATTGCTTTTTGATAATGATTTCTTCCCATATGGCTTTGATATGGGATGTTTATGGGTGACAAATGGGGAACTATGCAAATGTGATGCATGTGCACAAATTTATTTTAAGATTCATAGCTTGCCTTGCTGGCAAGCTATGGACATCTAAGAGATTCAGTCAAACCTGCTCAGTCCATTGCCTGTTTCAGACTTAGAGGACTGTAAATAAATTTGATTCAACCCCCAACAGCTCTGTAAGAAAGCCATAGGGCTCACTGACCTCATGTGTCAAAAGGCACTGTAGGAGTTCTATATGCAGAAGGGCTCACCAGGGCAGGGCCAGGTGGCTAGCCAGGAAGGTTCTCCATAGGTTACCCTTATTGTGGTAAATTTGCCACAACCCACGTTCTGGGTGTCAGCATTGTAGCATATAAAATCCAATTGTGTCAACATATAGAGAGTAGATCTTTCTCTCTGGAGTGCAGTCACATTATCCTTACTCATCATGTGAAATTTAAGACCTAATGCCAATTAGTTAATTTTCAATGATAAACGTAGTTACCAGGAAATGTAGAATTTCTAGCTAACACACAGGACGCCAAATTACCATTGTAAAATTGCTTGGTCAGCTTGGAATCTGAACAGGCATCATCAATCACCTGATCAGAATGTTAAAGGGTTTGTCGGTCAAGTTTCTTGGGTGCAGGTAACAAAATTCTCTATTGACTCACCTAAGCAGAAAAGGAATTCATTGGTACTTCTTGGTCAGTACACAGAAGTGATGGATAGGCTGGAAAACCAGGCTCAGAAGACAAAGGGAACCAAGAGAGTGTATGAATGGCAGACACATCCTCATCAGTTCTGTGTTCCACTGCTGTCGGAAATCTAAGCAGTTGATGCTACTACCTTTGGATTTTCAATCCTGATGCTACTGCTGATTTTTGGAAATGCTCACACCACCATGTATAGCTTCTCAGCTGTCCTTGCACCTTCGTTTCTTTCCTTCAAGATCCAAAGACCTGGATAGGAACATCTGGTTGCTGAGTTCAGGTCATATGCATCTACACAGCTATTGGGATGCGAGAAGAGGAAATGTATAGCCCCTAGACCTAGGCTTCTCAAAGTGTCATCTGCAGACTGGTGCCAGGCTGTGGAATGATCATTTTTGTTTTGTGATGAGGCAAAGAACTCATGCTCTAATGGACATCAGTTTAGTGCTTTTTCCACTTAGGCAGCTTTGCTATGGAAAAAGTGTCAGTTTAATTAAAGAGTGTGCTACTAAACAGAGCAGCATTTTCCTCGACTTCATGATGGGAGTCTAGGACCTGACATTGGGGACTCCCCACAAAAGAAGAGTGTTTGGAATCCATGTTGTAAAAAGACAACAAATATCCACCACAAATGAGATCAGGCTGAGTAAGTCTGATGTCTACTATTCTACCATAGAGACATTTTTGCCATCAGGAATGTGTGCGTTATGTGCATCTAGACATACCCTCATCTGGCTGGTGTTTGGTTGAGTATGGTGATTTTGACTGTCACTATTCTCTTTCCCACAGGGCAGGTTGCTAGCTACCCTCTTGGGAAAGGGAAGGTTGTAGGGGACAGTTTCATGCCCACGCAAATCAGCTAGTTGAGATTCTTCACTGTGATGGTGGGCCAGTGACCCTCAGATGACCTTGAAGTGGGATTATCTGTCCATTGTGAGTCCTGCCCTTTCTGTCTTCCATAAGCCAAATACTCATAGCACCTTGATGGAGCAGTTCTTTATCCAGTGGTTCAGGAAATGATTACAATTTATATAGTTGGGGAATGGTGTGAGAACGAAAGCAAGTGTTGCAATTCTGGTTCAGCTTCCTTGGTCCTTTGTATTATACATAGAGGCAAAAGCCGCACTCTGTAATCCATTAGAGTATGTCTCATGTGAATGCCCCTTGCTCTCTTGCTCTTCCACTTCTCCTTCAGTCCTCTTTAAGATCTTCCCTGTTGAGTGCCCCTCCCAGCACGTCCCTAGAGAGCTAACCTTCCCTACAGAATAGTATAGTTCCCATCTCTTCTTGAGACTTTTGAATTCAGACTCCCAAGTAGTCTGCTGGATGTAAAGGGCTTTTCTCTTCATTTTAGCTGGTTATCACAGTATGGGAAGCTCTGGCCTTATGAATGAGGTGGAGAAAAGATAGTAGAGTGCAGAAGAATTTCTTCTTTGGTTCCTAATATCTGAGCACCACTCACCATTTGACATGGTTTGGATATGTGTCCCTGCCCAAATCTCATGTCAAATTGTAATTCCCATTGTTGGAGGAGGGGCCTGGTGGGAGGTGATTGGATCATGGAGGTGTTCTCATGAATGGTTTAACACCATCCCTGCCTTGGTACTGTATGAGTGAGTTCTCATGAGATCTGGTTGTTTAAAGTGTGTGGCATCTCCCCACCCTCTCTTGGTCCTGCTCCTGCAATGTGACATGCCAGCTCCCCCTTTGCCTTCTGCCATGACTGTAAGTTTCCTGAGACCTCCCCAGAAACAGATGCCACCATGCTTCCTGTACAGCCTGTGGAACTGTGAGCCAATGAAACTTCTCTTTATAAATTACCCAGTCTCAGATATTTCTTTTTATTTATTTATTTATTTATTTATTTATTAAAGACAGGGTTTCACCATGTTGGTCAGGCTGGTCTTGAACTTCCAACCTCAGGTGATCCGCCTGCCTTGGCCTCCAAAGTGCTTGGATTACAGGCGTGAGCCACCATGCCCAGCCAGTCTCCAGTGTTTCTTTATAGCAATGTGAGAATGCACTAATACACCATCTAAGGGATGAATGACCTTTCAAAGACTACTTTAAAATTGCGCAATATTATCAATATGACCTCGCTCCTCCTTAATAAACTAAGCTGCATTCATTGCTTATACATCTTGAGTTTCTGTATGCAACTTCCCATGTTAATGGACTATGAATAGTGCCACAGTGATGCTGCTCTTCTCCAAAGCTCAGTGTTCTTCCTGCCTCTAACTCTGATCATGAAGGAAGGGAATGTCGACAAGTTTTAGTTCAACCTACCTTATCCTTCTACTCTGTCTATAGCTGACAAAACTCCAATCTTTTTTTTTTTTTTTTTTTTTTCCCGAGACGGAGTTTCGCTCTTGTTACCCAGGCTGGAGTGCAATGGCGCGATCTCGGCTCACCGCAACCTCCGCCTCCTGGGTTCAAGCAATTCTCCTGCCTCAGCCTCCCGAGTAGCTGGGACTACAGGCATGCACCACCAAGCCCAGCTAATTTTTTTGTATTTTTAGTAGAGACGGGGTTTCACCATGTTGACCAGGATGGTCTCGATCTCTTGACCTCGTGATCCACCCGCCTCGGCCTCCCAAAGTGCTGGGATTACAGGCGTGAGCCACCGCGCCCGGCCAACTCCAATCTTATAGATAGATTAACCCTCAATCAGGTTATAGACACATCTTGTGGTTTGAGAGCAATTCTGTGTCTCTAAGATAACTTAGAAGGTTCTGATAGTATAGACTAATCTGAGCTGCTTACCATGTACCCCACTAAGAAAAGCTGTGAAAAATGCATGTTAAGTGCTATCGACTTGAAAATAAGAAATAAAAGAGGAAGAAAGGCAGGGAAAAAGAAGAAAAAAAAAAGGATGTAGGAAGGGAAGAAAAAGAAAAAATAACTCATATTTAGAGAACAAAAGATTATTTATCTTTTCAAATGTTATGTAGTGGGTAGGTTAAAATAATTGGAATTTTCTGGAATAACTTGTAATAGAATGGCAAATATCGTTCATCTGTGATTGGACTCGTGTCATAATTACTTATTTTTTCTATGAGAAAACTGGAAATCTTTTTTTTTTGAGATTGTGTCTCGCTCTGTACCCAGGCTGGAGTGCAATGGCATGATCGCGGCTCACTGCAACTTCCACCTCCCAGGTTCGAACAATTCTCCTGCCTCAGCCTCCCAAGTAGCTGGGATTACAGGCGCACACCACCATGCCCAGCTAATTTTTGTATTTTTAGATAGAGACGGGGTTTCACCATGTTGGCAAGGAGGATTTTTAACTTCTGACCTCAGGTGATCCGCCTGACTCGGCCTCCCAAAGTGCTGGGATTACAGGCGTGATCCACCAATCCACCATTCCCTGCTGAAAATCTGTTACCTTTAGTATGTTAAGTGCAGCCTCTTTCCAAAGGGATTTGCATTGGTAAAGAAAAGGAAGGATTTTTTAACTGAGGCAATCTAAAGACAAGTGTGCTTAGAGCATTCATCGATTTCACTAAAAAGTGATCTTGTTTAGCTTCTGTATCCCATAACTCCAGGTTCAAGGGCCTTGTTTTCACTGAATTGATCTGGTTTAGCGTTTTAAGGTGAAAGCATGCTAAGTTATATATAAGAAAGGAAAATTAAAGAAGAGTGGGGATGAAGGAGGGAGGTTGATGGTGCATGAGACAAGAGAGGGGCCCACACCATCACCACATCTGAATGTAGGAAGTGGGGAAGGTAAGACTCGGTGATCACATGGCGTGAAATTTCTCCGATGTTTCACATGTATGGAACAAAAATCGATGAGTCACTCAGCAAGCATTTTAATGAATATTACTCATACAGCAATGGGGGAATTGGAGATATTAAAATGTAGACACACAAAATTATTTAAAAATTCTGTATTGTAAATGCTAAAGGCTCAGTAGAAACAAGAAGTGTTAATAGCTCTGAGAGGTTAGTAAAGGTGCCTCTAATTCCTCCTTGGAGTCAGACCTTGGTTAGGCATTGAGGGATGGGATGATAATGTCAAGAATTGTGAAAGGTCTGAGATTTGACCCTACTTGAAAGCTAACAAGTTAGCTTGCCACAGTTTCATAAATACTGGCAGAAGGTATAAGACCGCCAGATCAAAAAGAAGACTTTATTGCTCATAGCACAACAAGCAGAATGAGCCAGAATCTTTTTTTTCTTGTTTTGAAAGAGAAATTTACAGAGGGAATAATAGGGGAAAATAAAGAGATCAGGAAGTACAACTTGTTCCTGACAGAGTAGAAAGTGAGAATCCAAATTGGGTTTTGACACAGCAGATGTGTAGCCCAGACAGTAGAGCTGGCTACACACACAATTATCTCTAAGAGGAGGGCTGCCTTCCGGTTCATTCCTTATTCCTCCCCCATGGCTCACTCCTGCTGGTTTTGGTCTCTGGTTTCTATAGAGAGCACTGGTTAAGCTGCTAAATGAAAGATAGTGAATGAGGGGTTGTTATCCAAGGGTCTGTTTTCTTCCCAGGGTCACCTTTCCATAGTCCTGTGCTGTTCAATACTGCAGCCATGAGCTACATGTGGCTATGCAGCACTTGAAATGTGGCTAAACTGAAATGTGCTGTAAGTGCAAAATACACACTGAATTTCAAAGACTTAGTAAAAAAAAAGGGGAATATCTCATTAATACTTTTTATATTGATTACATGTTGAAATGATGATGTTTTCAATACATGATTTTAATATGAACATTAATTTCAGCTGTTTCTTTTTACTTTTTAATATATGGCTGCAAGAAGTTTTAAATTACATATGTGGCTCACATGTGTGGCTCATGTGATATTTCTCTTGGGTAGATACATTTGAGCAAGAGAGGAGGCTCCTTTAGGTTCTCCTTATTATACTCCAAAGGCTGTGTTATTGATTTCCTGTTCTCTCATGGACCTCAGCTGGGCATGGCCTGGGCCATTGACCTGCATTAAACTGCACTCCTCCTTGATGTATTCTGCTGCCCCTAACCAGAGTGTTTTCAGACAGGAGGAACAGGGATATGGTCAAGACTTACCTCTCACCGGATGCAGTGGCTCAGGCCTGTAATCCCAGCACTTTGGCAGGCCGAGATGGGTGGATCACCTGAGATTGGGAGTTCGAGACCAGCCTGACCAATGAGGAGAAACCCCATCTCTACTAAAAATACAAAAGTAGCTGGCGTGGTGGCATATGTCTGTAATCCCAGCTACTTGGGAGGCTGAGGCAGGAGAATCACTTCAACCCGGGAGGCAGAGGTTGTGGTGAGCCCAGATCACACCACTGCACTCCAGCCTGGGCAACAAGAGCTAAACTCCGTCTCAAAAAAAAAAAAAAAAGACTTACCTCTCCTCTCATGACCTTGTCTTCCACTTGCCTTTACGAAGTTTTGCCACTCACTTTGCCACTCACAAAGTTTTGTAGGTGATTCAGGCTTTATGGAAGGGTCAAAGAATGCTAAAGGGAATTACAACCTATGGGGGAAGGACTTTCAAACTGTATATTGATTGTGCCTTGTTTCCATGGCTTGTGAAAAATGTACTCAGGGATTTAAACCCTTCACAGGGCATCCCTTTGTGCATCCTTAACCTTGCTCTTCTGACCTTGGGTCTTCACACCTCCAGGAGACTACCATCTTCTAATATCTGTCATGACAATCTGCTACTCATTTTCTTTTCTTTTTTTTTTTTTTTTTTTTTTTTGAGACGGAGTCTTGTTATGTTGCTGAGGCTGGACTTGAAACCCTGGGCTCAAGTGATCCTCCTGCCTCAGCATCCCGAGTAGCTGGGATTACAGGTGGGTGCCACTGCACCTGGTATGCTATTCATCTTGTATGAAACTCTACCAGCTACTCACAGAGGATGGTCTTATCTAAGGATATCCACCCCCCAACCCTGTTCTCCACTCCCTTTGAATGCTGGATTCCTGAGAATACCATGCAAACAACCTATTAATAAGACAAAGTTGAGTTTACTCCTACCGCAGTAAGGGTGAGGATTACCTCAATGCAGTCTTAGCAGCTTCCTTAGGGGAAAGGGCTAAGTTGTGATGTTTATGAGGCTTTGGAGACTAGTTAAAAGTGGGGCTTTTGTGCAGCAGATTGATCACCATTGGATAAGAATCATGATGTAATAGTTTAAAACTGGTGGACATAACAAGAGAAGATTTTGAGGTGAATGTTTTTAATAAAGAGTCTAAGGGAATAAATAGCTGTCAATGCTGTCTATTGAATTGAACAGTTTGATTTTCATTTAAACAATTTTCTTGGGGAAAGTTTCTGAAAAAATCTTATTTGCAACTTTTATCCTCTTAGACAAAAATTTTTTTTGGAATAGCAGTCAAAATTTTTTTCTTAGAATAGTCAGCGTTGATTAAAAACAGCTGAATAGTAAAGTGATGTTAGTAAAGTGGGCTGAATTGGAAAGCTATGTTAATGCAGACAGTAAACTGTGTAGATCTAGGTGGTATAGTTCTCACTCACAGCAAGACATGTCCCTAGTCTGTGTTACTCAGTTTTCAGGGCTCCAGAAGGGTCGTCTTGGGCACTCTGTGTCTACAGATATTAGAGTGCACATCACCTTACCACATGTACATGCAGATATTTCTTGTCCTAGTTTGGGTTTCCCTCAAAACAGACGCTGAGACAAGGATTTGGTTTATTTGGGCTGTGATTGTAGGAAGAACAGGAGGGAAGGTGGAAAGTCAGTCAAAAGTGCATGAATGAGCAAGTTACCACTTAGGCAACAGGGGTTCAATCCCTCCTGGAATCTTCTGAAAGACTGTGGACTACCTTGGGGGTAGGAAGTTGGCGTCCTTATCCACTCCCATCCTAGTACTTCTGGCCTGTCCCAGACAGGATGAGCACATTCCTTTAGAGGTTAGCGAACACCCTCAGAGGGCATCCATTAGCCTGTAAAAGAATCCTCTGTAGGTGGCCTATGGGAAGATCCCAGGGGTATGGGCATGGCAGGTTCAGCACCTGCTATACAGCCCAACATGGTGGTAGACCCATAGTAGGTGCTTGATAAATATTTATTGAATGGATGAATAAACACATGTTGTTTAAAGATGAGCTTTAGTTTTCAAACTATAGTATAAACTTGATGAGATAGATCTTTCCTTAACTGCCCCATAATTACAAGGCTGGTCCTCTCATAATAGAGTTAGCACCTCACAATATTACACATCCACCTCCCCTGCCCTCTTTTCTCCCTTTAGCCTTGCCAAGAATGAGAAAAGGGTGAATCACTGATCCTTTTAATAACAATTCCTTTAGCTTCGTGAAGACCGACTGTGAAGACAGGAAATTAACTTGCAAAGTCACAGTTAGGTTCTTAGATGGGAAATACTATCTTCTACCATCCGTGCTAGTAGAGGTTAGGGAGTTGGGGGATGGGATGACAGGTGTGTTCTTCAATTATAGAGTTGTTTTGACATCTGTTGTCCCTGGTTTTGGTTCCTTTTTGCTCTGGAAACTATGTATTAACCTAGAGGAATGGTTATCTTGGTGGGAATGTCAGGGATGGCAGCAGGCCTGTGGGTGGCTAGGAGGCTAATTTGGAACAAGTTGGGGTGGGGGAGTAGGCTGCGATTCCTTGAATCACACAAATAGAGGCCAGATCTGCAGTGTGTGAAGACTTTGCTTGGCAAAAGGCAGTGCTAACATCATTGAGAAAGAGTTAATTTAGGCTGATGTGAGCTAAATGTACATGAGAGGGCTCCAGTGACCAGAGATAAGATTTCCAGATATAGGCTGGGCGCAGTGGTTCACACCTGTAATCCCAGCACTTTGGGAGGCTGAGGTAGGTGGATCACCTGGGGTTGGGAGTTCGAGACCAGCCTGACAAACACGGAGAAACCCCATCTGTACTAAAAATGCAAAATTAGCCAGGTGTGGTGGCACATGCCTATAATCCCAGCTACTCGGGAGGCTGAGGCAAGAGAATTGCTTGAACCCTGGAGGCGGAGGTTGAGGTGAGCCGCGATCACACCATTACACTCACTCCAGCCTGGGCAAAGAGCGAAACTACGTCTCAAAAAAAAAAAAAAAAAAAAAAAAAAAAAAAAAAAAAAAAAAAAAAAAAAAAAAAAAAAAAAAAAAAAAAAAAAAAAAAAAAAAAAAAAAAAGCCAGATATAAAACATAACAGAAAAAGGACTACTTAATAAGCAAAGATTTATCAAGCACCAACCATATATTAAGTATTGTGCTAATATTACACACCCAGCTACAACACAGTAAAACTACATTGGTATTGAACTAGGGATTGCTAGTTAATTTATTTATTATCTGTCACTTTCTTTGGGACTAATGTGGGGGAAACCAAATTTCCTACTTTAGTGTATAAAGTAAGAGACGAACTGTTAAAAGATACTGTTATGGACTGACTGTGTCCCCCACCCCCAGATTCATTTGTTGAAATCCTAACTCCCAATGTAATGGTATTAGAAGGTGGAACCTTTGGAAAGTGATTCAGTTTAGATGAGATAATCAGGGTGGAGATTTCATGAATGGAATTAGTGCCCTTATAAGGAAAGACACAAGAGTTTGCTATGTCTCTCCCCTCCTACCATGTCTCTCCCTTCCTACCATAAAATGAGAAGGTAGGCTTTCTGCAAATCAGGAAGAGAGTCCTCATCAGACACCAAATCTGCTTGTGTCTTGATCTTGAACTTCCCAGCCTCCAGAACTGTGAGAATTGTTTGTCATTTAAGTCACTCAGTCTATGGTATTTTTATTATAGCAGCCTCAACTAAGACAGACTCTTCTAAGAAATATTAAAACCAGGACAAAAATGAAGTGAACACTTATAAAATATCTTATTTATCAAATTAATTGCTAAGGGAACCAGTAAGACTTTACAACCAGTTCAAAGGAGAATTCAAAGAACACATCAAAAATGCTTACATAGATTCAGAAATAGATGCAAAACTGCTTGATGTCCATTCCATTCCATTGACACAATTCATTTGCATTTCTATATGCATGAATTATTTAAATTATTATCTGGTTTTTTTTCTACAACATACAGAGTTGTAAAATAGTTTGAAGGCATCAAAAAGCACAAAGCAGGCTGGGTGTGATGGCTCACGCCTGTAATCCCAGCACTTTGGTAGGCTGAGGCAGGCAGATCACCTGAGGTCAGGAGTTTGAGATCAGTCTGGCCAACATAGTGAAACCCTATCTGTACTAAAAATACAAAAATTAGTTGGGCATGGGGGCACATGCCTGTAATTCCAGCTACTCGGGAGGCTGAGGTAGGAGCATTGCTTGAACCCTAGGAGGCAGAGGTTGCAGTGAGCTGAGATCACGCAATTACACTCCAGCCTGGGTGACAGAGTGACACTAGGTCTAAAAAAAAAGGCACAAACCCTATAGAACCAGATAACCTGAAAGAATGTACCAGACAGGACACTCAGGAAAAAATTTTTTTTGGTCCATTTACTTCAAAGTCTTTCACAAGTGCTCCTGACAAAAGTAAAGAAATGTTTTCTGAGTAGTCTTTCCGGAAGCAGAAAGTAGATTGCAGATTGGCCAAGTCTTTTGAATGAAAAGAAAAGTAATTTCTTATGGCAACGTTATGTACTACCCAGGAGGTAAGTGAGGAATTATTTGGGACTGCATCTTCTAAATACAAGAGTACTAATCTATATTGGGGAAAGACAAATTGAAGGAAAATTTGATGAAATTTGCCCCATAAAGAGGAACAGAATCAATTTAGCAGGCACTTCAGTTACAGCATGTTCAGCCACAATAAAACCTATTGAGGGAAAAAAGGAAGTTCATAAAACATTCTTAATTCAGACTCCCTGGTTCAGATTTCATAATGAATTGTGACATGAAGTGGAAAGAAAATTACTTTTATTTTTTAACAGCTATATTGAGATATAATTTACATACCATACAATTCATCTATTTAAAGTGTATAATTTTTTTGTTATTTTCACAGGATGTAGAATCACAATCACAGTCTAATTTGAGAATATTTTCATTCCGCTAAAAGAAACTTGGCACCCATTAACCGTCACTCCTCATTTCTCAACCCATTACATCCTTTAGCCCTAAGAAATCACTCATCTACACTCTGTCCCTGTAGATTTGCCTATTTTAGTCATTTCCTAGAAATGGAATAATATAATATGTGGTGTTTGTGACTGGATTCTTTCAACTAGCACTTAGTATAATGTTTTCAAGGTTCACAAATCAATACATCATTTCTTTTTATTACTGAATACTATTTCATTGTATGGACATACCACCTCTTATTTAACCAACTGCCAGTTGAGGGACATTTAAGTTATTTCTACTTTTTGGCTATTATGAATAGTGCTGGTGTGAACATACAGATTTTTGTATGGACATGTGTTTTCATTTTTTTTGAGTGTACACCTAGGCATAGAATTACCAGGTCATTTTTAACACTATATTTAACATTTTGAAGAATTGCCAAACTGTTTCCTGAAGCAGCTGTGCCATTTTATATTTCCACCAGCAGTATATGAGGAGGGTTCCAGCTTCTCCACATCCTCATCAACACTTGTTATTGTCGGTCTTTTTGATTACAGCCATTATAGTAGGTGTGAAATATTATCTTATTATGCTTTTGATTTGCATTTCCCTGATGACTAATGATGTTGAATATCTTTTCATGTGCATATGGATCATTTGTATATCTTTTTCAGAGAAATGTCTATTCAAATTTTTTTGCCCATTTTTAAATTGAGTTGTTAGTCTTTCAGTTATTGAATTGTAGGAATTCTTTATACATTAAGGATACCAGTTAGATACATGATTTGAAAATGTTTTCTCCTATTTTGTGGGTTGTATTTTTCACTTTCTATTTATTTTTCTTTCTTTTTTTCTGCAAATGAGTTGTTACACACTCCTTAGTGGACTCGGACTTCTATAGCCACTGTCCTACTTCTTTTCATCTTCTTGATGTTGTCCTTTGAAGCATAAAAGTTTATAATCTTGGCCGGGCGCAGTGGCTCACGCCTGTAATCCCAGCACTTTGGGAGGCCGAGGCGGGTGGATCACGAGGTCAAGAGATCGAGACCATCCTGGTCAACGTGGTGAAACCCCGTCTCTACTAAAGATACAAAAATTAGCTGGGCATGGTGGCACGTGCCTGTAGTCCCAGCTACTCGGGAGGCTGAGGCAGGAGAATTGCTTGAACCCAGGAG